>JAOEHY010026645.1:0-11343 GCA_025447955.1 Psilopsiagon aurifrons | reverse complement strand
AGGTGTCCTGTCTCTGCTTCCTCCCGGCTCCCCCTCCTCCCTGGCAGAGCATGAGGCTCTGAAAGTCCTTGGCCAGAGCAAACATCACTAAGCCATAACTAAAAGCATTGGTGTTATCAGCCCTGTTCTCAGGCCACAAGTCAAAAACACAGCACTGCACCAGCTACCGAGAAGGAGAAAAAATGACTGCTGCTGCTGAACCCATGGCACAGAGAAAGTAAATAATTTTAACCTTCATCCGAGAATCAAGTGCCTGTTGAATAATGCTGAAGACAATGTAACCTTGAAGGCTGAATAAAGATATCTTGCTGAGCAAAAGTGCAGTTTTTCTAATGGAAAAGCAATTTTCAGAAGGCATTTTTGACAATTTTTTTGTGAGAAAAAAAGGTTAATTGCAAAACCTAAGGTCAAAGAACCAGGCTAAGTATAAACATGGCTGTAAAAATTAAATATATCATGAAAATTTGAAACAGAGGTGATGTTAGTGAATGTGATTTGGTTCATGTGTATTGTTATTGAGATTGTTCTTCAAGCATCAGCAGGCACTCCATGCTTCTGCTGCTTACTATTAAAGACCTCTTTAATAAAAGAAAAAATTGTGCAAGCTTGAAAGAAATTTTGAGGAAATTTTCTGTCACAGAACTAGTGGGGAATATTTTTTGTATTTTGAAGCCATTCAACAACTTCACCTCTTGATGGTAAGAAAATCCCTTCTGGTTTTGAGTCTATAGACTCATGGCCCATTCATTCCTACTGTAAGATATTCAGTTTATTTCAATAGTTTTAACCCTGTTAGTTTCTTCATAAAAAAAGTGCTTTTTTCTTGCTGGATTAATTTTGTTAAGATAAATAATTCAAAGCTATTTAGATACCTTATTTCGCAAGCTCTTTCATTTCCATTTCATCCTAGAGATTCCACTCCTTTCATTTGTGTCCATTTTTCTTGTCCACTCAAGTTTAAAATTATAAATGGTATTTGTGATGAAGTCTTATAAGGGTTTGTACAGCAGCACGAATATTTCCTATGCCAGCTGGCAATTTCCTGATTTTTAGATTTCATTGCTTTTTTTCGTGGCCCCATTAATATTAGTAGGGAAAGAGATTCCACATGAGAATTTCATCTCCTCTGTTATTTCAAAACATGAACTTTCACTTCCTAAAAAAACTTTATTTTTATTAATTACTGCCTGACTCCACAATTCATCCTGTAAAGCTTCAATTTCTAGATATCCATCCTTATTTTCTCCTTCATGATACTTTGATTATCCTTTGCAAATAGAACAATACCTATCTGTCTGTCATCAGAAAGTTTCATGATGACAGCACTACTTTTCATGCCAAGGTCATATTTTATATATTAAATAAAAGCAATCTGTATGCTTGAGATACTCCAATTTTAACTTTCCTCCAGCCTTTTGCCTCTTTTTTAGTGTGATATTTGCCATTACATAATCATTTGGTTTAGAGACTTACTAAAGTATACATCATAAGATTTACAGTTCTACGAATTCTTTTTCCTTTTTTATTTTATTTTAGTTAAGTTTTTTCAGTTTTGCTTAGTTCAAAGACTAAACCATGTCTGACTATAGAAGGCTCTTCAGATGTTTGACAAATACATAAAAAAATAAATAAATTGGAAGTTTAGACTAGAAAATTCATATTAGAAATAAATAATACAAATGTTAAAAGTAAGCTAAATGAGACAATGGGTTTTAGAACAAATCCCATATGCTTTATATTATGAACCTATGCATGTGTATGTGTATATATATGCTTTCACTCATACATTAATAAACTCAGGGGAGGTCTGTCACCAGGGTAGTACAAAAAATGAGACAAAATTATAAGGAAGATCCCATCAGACTTTATGATCTGTACATCTATAAAAAATAAACTGTTAGACTATTTTACATTATTTATATGAAAATTAACTATTTTACTGGAAATAAGACTGTCTATATTAAATATGAATGATAAAGAACAAGAAGAGTAAAAGAAGACTCAGAATACCATATTAATAAAAAGAAGCTTGGCTACTCTCACCAGCTAAGTAATGCATAATGGCCTACGTAGCTCTGAAGATTTCAAGTCAAGAAATTCACAGATTGTTTTTTATGTGTCTTTTAAAAAAAAAGAAAAATCTTTACTTTGTTTTTCTTTTACTTTAGAAAAACAAAAATCTTTAGAGATACACCACTGTGACTTGACACAGCTAGAGGATGCTAAACCATAAAAAGCATTGGTAGAGATCATCTAATCATCTGTATGGAAGTAGAAAGAAAAACAGTTGAAATGTGCCTTGTTTACAAGGTACATTGTTTTCTACAACAGTTTACAAGTACCTTGTAAAACTGCAAGTTCAAGTATTTGCTAAAGAAAGGTAATTTATTCTTCCTTTCCTTTAATGTCTTTAAGAGGAAATTTATGTTCAAGAATTTTTATAGCGATATAAATGAGGAGGGAACTTTGATCATACGTGTCAAGAAAGTAGAGCACATTTTTCTTTTACAAGCTAGTATTCATATATATCATTTATTCTTAAGAAATATAACAAAAAAAAAAAAACAAAACCCACACCACTTGCAAAAGTAAATCAGTGCATTGGGGATCTAACTGCAAAATAAGAAAGCATGTGCATGGTTGCAAGCACTTCACCATAGTAATAGTTCCTTTACTGATTCTATTCTTTTAATACAACTTGCTGCTAAAATGCAGCCATGTTTTTCAACAGCCCTCTACATTTGCCATATTTACCTGTTTCAAACCAAGCTAAATTATTCTAAACCTGGCTACGTAAGGTGAGACTGGTTAGATTAAGTGAAGATATCTGTGATATGGACAGCCACACCAGAGCAAGTCACCCAGAATCCCATGAGAGCCATTTGAGATCCAGTCAGTATAATTGTTTGGAGCCACAGTATTATTCAATCAGCCTCAAAGAATGTACTTACATATAATCAGATGTCTTCCTAAAATTCCACTTGTTTAGGCCCCCACGAGTATCCATTTGAACGACTTTAGTGGTTTTGCAAATACAAAGCAATTTTTTTCAGTGAGTTGGCTTTCCAGGGGTCAGGCTGGCATAAAAGCACCATCCGAAACAATACAAGAAACTCGTATTGTTAATAACAAAGAAACAAAATGATTTAGCAAGAGTAACCTGAGGTATTTATTTTGGCAACTTTTTGTCTTATATTTTTTAGTTTGCACTAGTTACCATATTTTTGACAGCTGGAAAATTACTTTTAACTAAAAAGGAGGGCTTAGATTTAAAAATGCTAAAGCAAGATATTCCAAAATCTTCAAAATTTTTTCCAACATGCTTTCACCATGTGAAATAACTCAAAGTTCATTTTGCAGTGTCCTCTCTCTTAGCTATAGGTATCGCAACCAAGAAAAGTATTCGTTTGGCAAAAGGATTAAGACTGCTAAATTGGTTGTAACAGAGAATTAATATCAGATATATATTACAGACTGTTCTGGTTTACATTTTAGAGCCAAAAGTAAAAATTTTCATAAGGTTGCCACCCCAAATATTCCATGCAAACTTGAAGGAAAAAAACACGGAACTTACTTTAGGCACCATATTTTCTGAGAAATGGTGATGTAGGCTTCCTCATATTCTTTATTATAATTCTAGAGCTTAAAAAAAAAAGTTATCTCATTAGTTTCTCTACAGATTTAATCCTATTCAGTGTCACATGTGTACCCTACATTTATTTTTCTAGCTAGATATTGCAGGAAGATCTTGCTGTGAGTTCAATGAAGAAAGAAAACCCAAACATAGTTTCTTCTTCTCTTGTTTTATAAGATGAAGTAAAGCTTTTTATATTAATTAATTTTTAGCCCTTCCAAATAATTGTGGTTATGAAGTACAATATTAAAAAAAAAAAAAAGAAAGTAAAAATAAGAGCTGCTAAACCTTAGCTTTTCTTATTTCTTTCTCAGATGCCGGCAAATCTGACATGACTTTTCTCATCTAACATAATGAGCAATAAAAGCAACTGATACTTGAACTGATGGTCAAGTGATGATTATAAACGGAGTATCTCTGAATTCTAAGGTACAATTTCTTACTATGTACTACAAATTACAGTACAATACTTGTCTTTTTTTAAATTATTAGATTGTCTAGAGACTGGTTCCTGATCTCTGACCAGGGGTATTACCCTGAAAAAGTTTGTCTTCTGGATTAATTTTAATTGTGTGTTTGGTTGGTTGACACCCTCTGTTATGAATTATGCAAATACATAATAGAGTACGTGACAATTCTGTTATTTAGGAATGTTTTGTTGTTTGGCCCCATTTTAACAGTATAAGTGACCTAATTTCTTCTTTTTGCAATGATACAGTGAGTCCCATTGTCTCAGTCATATATGTTCATTTCACTGGCAAAGAGATGTTGAAGCACCTTCTTTTTTGTTTTGATTTGGGTTTTGGGGGGGTTGTCCACTTAGTAAATTAATGACTAAATGTCCAGGTTGAAATCCTAACATGATTACTGCAGAATCTTGAACTGTTCATAGCTTAGCCCTGGCTTTTACGCCATGGAGAGCTCCTCATGAATGTAAGTGGAGCTAAACAGTGATTATAATAAATCAGGGAAAATAGATGGATACATGACGCACTTTGCAAAGTTAAAAGGCTTGTATGGGTTGTAAATTAAATGTTTATTAGCACTGCTAGCTGCCAAGACTCTGTATAGCTCACTTATATACTTGAATTGTAGTTGCATAAACCAGCTGCATTAACTCTGAAGGACTTTCTGAAAAATTCAAGGTTATATGAACTAACCTGCAGAATAACTGCTTGCCCAGACTTGATAACAGACACTAATAGAGCAAAATGACAGTCTGATTCAGAGACAAATACAAGTCAGTCTTGAATGCCTGACTTCCATTTTTCTGAGATGAGATAGCTGTCTTTAAAAAGCTTCAGTGGTGAACGTCCTGTCAGCTTAAAAGGTCAGGCACTGCAAAGCATCAGCAAAAATGATGCTATACAGACCATTGGAAGAAAGAATGATTTTATCATCTTTGCTCATCTGTTATATATTTCCTTTGCTGTCCATCCTCAGCAATTAGGAAGCTTAAGGAAAAGAATAAAAATGTGCTGAATGGGTGAACTGATTTCAGTATGAGATGCAGCACATTAGAGATGAAGGGGAGAGGAAAAGCATGGGGACTGAGGTGAATAATTCTGAGTGATGTCACTTTAAAAAAGTTATTACCTGTGGCAAATAAATATTGCATTGTTGAATATGTTTTTTAGGTCTAACAATTTATTGACGCTAGTGCAGTGTCTTATTGCCATTCTTGTATGGCAATATGCAGCCTTATTTCTGTAAAGTATATTTAAAAGCATGATCCATTCACACAGAAGCAATATTAATCAGACTGCCTTCCCAGCTACTATTGGTAAAAAAAAAAAAAATAAATAAAATCCAGGTAAATATTGGCTATTGTTTATGAATGATCTTTGCTTCTACATATGCGGTGGGTTAACAGCAGGTAGCACCTAATCATCCACACAGTTGTTTGCTTACTCCTAGCCCATCCCTCGCAGGCAGGATGGGGAAGAAAGTCAGAGGAAAAGGAGTAAGACAACTCATGGGTTGAAGTAATGACAGGGAAATTGCTCTCCAACACTGTTGCAGCCAAGACAGACTTGACTTGAAGAATTTAAGTTAATTTATTGGCAATAAACTTAGTTACTAATTACAGTAATGGGAAACAAAGGAGGCAAACATTTAAACCCTTGGAGCCTGACACCTCTCCTCCCTGCTTCCTGGGCTCGACTTTACTCCAGACACTGACTCATTATCACCACAGGTCACATTCAGTCCCTTTAGAGATGCAGTACTTGGCACATGTGGTCATAGTCAGAATATATCAGTTTCTTTCTTCCTCTCTTCCCTTGTTCATTTCTCATGCTCCAGCATGTATCTTTCAGAGGCTCCAGTGCCTTTAGGGCACACCTCCTCCAGCATGTACCTTGTCTTCCATGGAGCATCCCATACACCTATGATTTTGTGTCCCCTCATTCCTTTCTTCCATCCCTCCCACTCCTCTGACCTTTCTTAAATCTTTGGCAGCCACCACACATGGCTGTTGGCCTTAGCTGTGTCTGGCACAGGGTAGCCCCTGACCTCCTCCTACAGAAGACGCCCGTGCAGCCTCTCCCTAACAAAACCTTGCCAATTCTTTGCATTAGGACACAACACACATACTGGATTTTTTTCATTTAAGCTCAAAGAACAGTCTACCTCCATACACACTGATAACACAAATGTGTATTAAAAGTTATATACATGCATGTTGATTGACTGCAGAAAAAAAAACAAACATAAACAGCATATCCAAAAATTCAGTGCAAAACCCCAAGATTTTTATTTGTTACATAAATGTTGGTACTAGTAGGAATATCACTGTCATTCCGACTTTCAGGGTATCTTAACTTTGAAAGAATCAGTGGACCAATAATTGCAGTTTAGGTTCTTAACTCCTTCTTCACCTGAAAAAGATCTTTGTCTATAAAAGCCCCAGATAATCATACAGTTCCTTTATGTGTTTGATGAAAGTTGTCTCACATTTAGCAAGAAACAACTACTTCAAAGAAGTATATATGGAGCTGATTACGGAGAAAAGACTTAAAAGATGATAGGACCACAGGATTTAGAAACCGTTTTTTTGTGGTTTTCTGTTTCTTTCATCTTTAGTGATTGATGAGAAGCATGGAAAGCTTATTGAGACAATTGAAGTTCTTAACACCCACAGAGGAAAAAATATAAATCATAGGAACAAATATTTAGCTATCAAAAACTAAGAATCTTCAAGCAGTCCCATAATATTGATGAAAGGAGAGTGCTTAGTAGGAAATGTTTATGTTAACATTGATGCTAGCTGTCAGGTCATCTGAAAACTGTAAGAAAATTGGGCTGCCACCTAGGAGATGTGCGTTTAGGTATAAAATGGAGATTTCCTCTTTTTACTTAGCTGTTCTTGAGCAGTAAGGTTTTTCTCTGGAGATATTTAAGCTATTTCTTTCCTATCTTTTCTTCTCATTTGTAATGCAGAATTTATAGCAGTCCTGAAGGTAGCTGAAAATCTACCATCTTAATCAGAAAAAAAAACACAGTAAACCATATTTTATCCTTTAGAAGGTGAACACTCTGTGAATTATAAAAAGTTGGTGTTATAGAGGAGGTGATTATAGTTAGGTCTGATGTGATCGTCAGCAGAGAGCAATTTTATTAGATGTGAGTGTAGCAAGTAGGTGACTGTTATGCCTTTCAACCTTTTCATTACTGACGGATCTGAACTCAGTAAAGAAAGGCAGCCATTTTATTTGCATGTACTGAGGGCATTTTATGTGCAACTTATTCATTGTACTGACTGCTTTTTTCATGTTTCCCCACAGACCACTTCTTTATTAATGAAAATCTTAATCACATAAATGTTGAAATCATTGAAGGAAAATAAAGTGCCATGAACCTAATAAGCTTTCCAGATATTACAGTGATGAGAACAGTCTAAGTATAAAACAAGGAATGGACAAAATTGTATTAATCACCTTTCATGTAAAATAATTAATAAATTATCATCTCTCTTTGTAGGAAGTAAAATATTTTCGCAGCTTTGTAATCTTCCAACATTTTTAGAATGTCTGTCCAATTGGATAAACTGTCTTCTGGATATATACCTGGTAAGAGTTCAAAATTTGACTATTAGGCATTTTTATACTTTAAAATATTTAAAGTAAATTGAAATCCAGCATACATTCTACTACAGTGTTATGTCAAGTATGGTAAAAGCTATATGAGTAGCCTTGTCAATACCAAAATAAATTGTGCTTTTTAATTTTCAGCATATATCCAGCTTCTCCTTTTAGTTAAAAGCTATGTGCATGTTTGAAATGTCAAATGGCTTTAAGAAAATCCCATATTCCGTAGCTCCAGCTGCATTTCCTGTCCTTCTGCTTACGTAGCACATAAGATGATTTTACACAACAGCATTAAATGAAACCTTTTAAGCCAGCTCTATGTTATATATAGAGTACTTGACAATGCACCATGGTATCTTTGAACCTGGTATCCTCTCTTCTGTTATTATTTATGCACTTTTCTATAGTGCACTAATTATTTTTTGCTGAACATCGCAAGATCAAATGTATACAGTCATTTTTTAATATTTTATCAGTTGTATACTGTATATGTTCAAAGATAAAATAGTATGGCCAAAAAGAAAGTCTTGGATAAAAAAGGTCTATTGAAGTTTACAAGCAAAATGACAATTTATTATTTTACATGTAATGTGGTTAATACCATTTTGTCTGTTGTTTTATTCCTAGTTTATAACTTATATAGTTTATATAGTTAAGTATAAAGAGTTGTGACAAAATTTCTGCTATGCTTTGCTTATGTTTATATTTCTTATGAAACACAAGCTGTAGTTTTTACAAGAAGAAAAACATAATGTAATTTTTTTAAAAAAATATTCAAGAAAGTAGATTCAGATTAGATATAAGGAAGGAATTTTTCTCGGTGAGAGTAATAAAAACCTGGAACAGTTTGCACAAGGAGGTGGTAGATGCCCCATGTTTGGAAACAGGAAATGCCAGACAGAACGGTGTTCTGGGCAATTTGATCCAGTTGAAGATGTCCCTGCTCACTGCAGGTGAGGTGGTGGTAGCGGTGGTGTCATTAGATGGCCTTTAAAGGCACCTTCCAAGCCAAACTATCCTATTATTCTATGTTTCTAAATCCAGATTTTGGAGAAGACATTCATTCATCTGATAGAATGATGATCATACCCAGTGTGATGGTCAAAAAACCCTTTTTGTGTGTGCCTCAAAACAGCTGAAAATTTAGAAGGACCTGAGGGAGGCCACGTATCTGTTCGTGGTGAGAAGCATGTTGTCACTCAGGTAAACCGCCAGGGAGCACAGCAGGGCTCATGCTCCAACGAGGTGGGGAATGCTTCAGTGTGTTGTCTGCCCTGAGGCTGCGAGCATCAACTGCGCAGAGACAGCTACAGACATCGCGGTGCCTGTCAAGGCACAAAGTGAACTGGGTTTGGGGCTCACCGGATCTCCTGCAAATGCATCTCAGCTATGAAGGGGGCCCTACAAAAACAGCTGTCCTTCAGCTGCGTGGCACACATCCATGCGTTTTGGACTCCAGAACACTCCCTGTCTAATGGGACTACAACTGAGAGGATTCTAATTCCCTGGCTGAGAAGACAGATGAATCCATGGGGTGGTAAGATTATTTCTGTTTTCTCTCATTTCTTTCTTTTCTTTCTCCTTTTCTCCTTTTCTTCTGCTTGGGGTCTTTTACAAGAATAAAAACAAGAACTTGCCAAGACTTTTGTTCCTCCCGTCGCAGTTTTAGGGACGTTTACAGTAAAAGAATTGTTGTTTTGTTTTTCAACCTCCGGAGGGCCTGAAAATTATTATTTTAGTACCATTAGCCTATTTGAGAGTCATCAAACGCTGGAATAGTTTGCCCAGAGATGCTGCAGTCTACATCCTTAGAGACGCTAAAAATCTTACTGGGCATGGTTCTAGGTAACCTGTTCTTTCTGATGCTGCTTGAAGAGTGGGTGGAGCTAGAAGATCCAAAGAGGTCCCTTCCAGCCTCCACCATTCTGTGAACAAATCTGTGATTCATTTTAATAGATTTTTCTGAAGACTAGAGATTTTGTATTTCCATCATGCACTATCTTGGTATAAAGAGTGTGGTTTCTCTTTTTTATATAAAATAACTTTTTTAAATAGAAAAAGGACGTTTTAAAAAAATGTTGCAACAGACTCCCTTACCAAAGAGAGACTTTTTGATAAAGTTGCCATGAAACTGATTGTAATAAAGTCCATCCCATAGAGGAAGTCCATGCTTACTTCTCCAACCTATAATTATGATGTGATCCAAAGATGTAAAAATCTACTTGCTCGCTGTATAATCAACATTGTTTTCGACTCTGTAATTACTACCAAAAGAATAAACAATTTAATTATGCTGATAAATGTATCAGATCAGTAGGAAATTGAAAGTCAACAGTTTAAAAGGTATTCAATTGTGATGAAGAGAAGACCTGGCCAGAAATTTGTTGATATGTCAGAATGTCTGTAAGACATGCCATGAGAAAATATCCAGAGAGCGTGTGTGCCTGTGGCCTGATTGCAACCCTCAGCTGGGGTACCTGGGTTGTTACAGAAATAATCATAGAATAGTTTGGGTTCAAAGGGACCTTTAAAGGTCATCCACATTGTATAGAGGTACAATGAGCTACATCCTCATTGCAAAAAAAAAACCTGATAAAAATTCCTTCCTTGTAATTAGTCTGAATCTACTCTTTTAGTTCAAAACCATCCCCCCTTGTCTTATCGCTACAGGTTGTTTTAAATAGTCTGTTCCCATCTTTCTTACTAGCTCTCTTTAAGCTACTGAAAGACTCCTCAGAGCCTTCTCTTTGCCAGGCTGAGCAATTCTGTGTCTCTCAGCCTTTCCTCACAGGAGAGGTGTTCCATCCCTGAAATAATTTTTGCAGCCCTCCTCAGAGATGTCCATGCCTTTCTTGTACTGAAGGTTCCTGACCTGGATGCAGTACTCCAGGTGGGGTTTCATAGGAGCACAGTAGAGAGGGCAAACCACCTCCCTTGACCTGCTGGTCACTTTTCCTATAATTCAGCCCAGAATACAGCTGGCTTTCAGGGCTGCGAGCAGTGTAATGCTGGCTCATAATGAGTTTCCCATCAGCAAACACCCCCAGATCCTTCTAGTCAGGGTTGTCAACACCTTCATCTCCAGCTCTGTAGTGAATCTGGTGGTTGCCCTGACCCAGGTTCAGGACCTTGCACTTCGCCTTGCTGTACTTCATGAGGTTTACATTCTCTCACTTTTCAAGCTTATCCAGGTCCCTCTGGATGGCGTCTCTCCCTCAGATGTGTGAACTGCATCAATCAGCTTGGTGTCATTTGCAAACTTGCTGAGGGTGCACTCAGTCCCACTGTCTGTCATTGATGAAGATATCAAACACTACTGCTCCTAATACAGACTCCTGAGGGACACCACTTTCCACTGATCTCGATCTAGGCATTGAGACATTTACCACAACTCTTTGAGTGTAAATATTCATGGAATCATAGAATAGTTAGGCTTGGAAAGGACCTTAACATCATCTAGTTCCAACCCCACTGCCATGGCCAGGGACATCTCCCACTAAACCATGTCATCCAAGGCTCTATCCCACATGGCCTTGAACACCTCCAGCGATGGAGCATTCACAGCTTCCCTGGGCAACACATTCCAGTGCCTCACCACCCTTACACTAAAGAATTTCTTCC
>JAOEHY010026644.1:0-28252 GCA_025447955.1 Psilopsiagon aurifrons | reverse complement strand
TGAGGCACTGGAATGGGTTGCCCAGGGAAGTTGTGAATGCTCCATCCCTGGCAGTGTTCAAGGCCAGGTTGGATATATATAGCCTTGGGTGGCATGGTTTAGTGGGAGGTGTCCCTGCCCATGACAGAGGGGATGGAACTAGGTGATCTTAAGGTCCTTTCCAACTCTAACTATTCTATGATTCTGTAATATCATAGCTGGTCAACAAGATGGAGAAAGTAAGAGCTCAGTTTTTAGACTTTGAGGAAACATCACCAAAGTTTGTAAGCTGAAGGTGTCTGAAAAATAAATAACACCTAAAATATTTACCAGTTCTGAGTTTTCTTCTCAGCAGGATGACACTTGAAAGCATAACCCAGAAAATGTAGATGTGGTATGTGATGTACTTGGCCTTCCCTTTGTGTAGTGAATTATAACTGTTTTTATTTTTACATCTAAGTATGTCTAACGACCTTGTGATCATTCTTTTTTTAGGTATACAAAACTTGGCTATGCAGGAAATACAGAACCTCAGTTCATTATCCCATCATGTGAGTACTTTTTTGTCCTTCCAAATTCTAATATATACCACTGTCACTGACTGCTTTCATGAGTAAATGACGTGCTTCCCAACTCGTCCTTCATAGTCTCTTGTCCATCTGGGCAGCGATATTCATTGCATTAGTATCTTTGGGTAGTGTGTAGCTAAACAGAACACCTTGTTTGCAGTAAGCTAGGACTGTTGCTCATTAAATCACCTCTTGGTTGCTATGACAAAGATGAAGAGAACTCCAGTCCAATTTCCTTTTTATCTCTATTATTTTTCTGCCAGGACTCTTCAGTAGACAGAGTGCAATTTACCTCCTGTCTACCTGACACCATGGTTACTGCTTGGATAATCTGGGGAAGGTTTCCAATCAAATTAAGTACTGAAGTGCAGGTGGTGTCTGCCTTATTTACATTGTCTGGGATTGTAGACAGTTTAATATTCAAAAAGTTGTTCCTATTAGAAAATGTTCTTTTTGTTGTGTGTTTATCAATTAAAATGTTTTTGCCCATTTAACATACTTTTGTTGAGCAGATTTTTTTTGTATGTTAAACTTGTTTAAAATGTTTTACCTTTCAGGTGTTCATGATTTTAATTGTTGTCTTAGGTATACATATTTATAAATAGTAGCACAGACTACATATTTATGTCTAATGGCATCTGTTATCTCCACTTATGTTAAATATTGCCTTTTACTTTTTGTAAGCTTGGTCAGTTAATGACTTATTAATGCATCTAGACTGCCTTGTAGCTACTCACTGTGGAAGGTAAGAAAAGGAAATAATAGAGGTGGACATGGTCTATACCAAATGTAGCTGGAGTGCTGGTTGTAGTCTTGCTATAGTAAGTATTGTAAAAGATTCAAACCCCAAACCACTGGTAAAGATGCAAATGTCTTATGTTAAAGATGTGGGAAAGCAGGACTTTTCTGTGAATTTGTTATAAATCTCACTGTATAAAGCTATAAACTTGGGGTTTTCATTTGTTTTCAAAAGAATTGCTTGCTTGTCAGTAATTTTTGGTGCTGGTGATATTTGGCGTGTGTGTGGATACCTGTCTGCTTTCTACTGTATGTTATTTAGATCTGATTATGACCTAATAAAAGAAACCTTTATATAAATAAGGTTATATTTTAAGAGTATTTAATTTTATTTTTATTTATAGCTTGCCCCAGATTTGTGTTTTGCTGTCTCATCTTCCTCCCTATAGCAGCCATCATCGAATAATTTCGATGATAGTTGCAGCCTGCTAATGGGAAACATAAGTGTCTCCAAAGATTTCTCTGTAGCGCTGCAAATTGCTTTTTCCCCTCCCCCCTTCCTTCTCACCAACTGGGATAATGACTCCAATACTTATTTCTGGAGTATATAGTTTATTTTCTTCTCCTCCTGTGCTCTTTCACTTAATTCTAGAGTTGAAACTCAGAAAATCATGTCGCTTACTGGAATGCTGCACTTGCACACATTCAGTGACTGCTGCAGTCTATAGCAGAATACATTTTTAAGATTTTTCTCTAAGTTATTATTTACATTAATGAGGGATGGGTGACCAGAATGCTGCATGATGCAGTGAGAATGGACTCTGCTATATTGGCTTGTTAGTGAATCACTTACCTAATATTTTCTGGAAGCTATGCTTTCTATATCCTGGTTTTTATTTCTGGGAACTAATTAATAAGTAAATAAATATTTATTACTTGGTATTTAGCAGTGTTAATTTTGGTTTGATTTATTTGGGTTTTATTTTAAGGTATTGCAATCCGAGAGTCAGCCAAAGTAGGTGACCAGGCTCAGAGGAGGGTAATGAAAGGTGTTGATGATCTGGACTTTTTCATAGGAGATGAAGCCATAGATAAACCTACCTATGCTACAAAGGTAAGCATTGAGTATTTTTAAGAAGTCCTTCCAAAGTCTCACTTTTTTTTATATAATGTTGTAGGACTTTTTGATTGCTACTTGAAACACACATTTGCTTTTTTGTGAAGTGTTTTTGTTGCTCTTAAAAATTGAATGATATGGTTCATGGCCTTACCTTTTTTGTTAATATCTGTATTAATACTGCTGTCCTTTGTGATTGGTGCTTGAATCCTTATGTAAATACCCGTTGATATGGCGCAGCTGTTCAGTTTTCAAAATTACTAGCTATTAAAACAGTCATAAACAATGAATATTTAACTTCCTGCTAAAAGTGTATTCTCTTAGCATGGCATATGAACTGGGGAATGTGTTGGATACTTTGCTTCAGGGAATGTCACAATTGTTTTGTGGAGGGTTGTCTTCAGTGAGGCTTTTCTGTGAATCGTATTTTCCATACCCTAGTAGAAGACTTCCTGTGCTCAGAAAATGTTACTGGCTTATGAATTTTGTGGAAAAAAATCATATTTCATATGTCCTACTGTATTACTTAAATGTCAGCTGTGTTCTTAACATTGAACAAAATGTAAACATCATCCTTGCCAGAGTTCTTGTGGAAAAAACGTATAGCCTGTATGGTCTTTATTACTTTTTATAGATTGGCAGGCATGTTGAAGCCAAGTATGATTCTTGACTTTATAAATTGTAAAATTTATACAGGAAGAGATTAAAACATAGTCCTGCAATAGAGTATTAGGGATAGAGTCTGGGTTCTGGCTTTTAGTCCTGCAAGCTAGAATCACAATTTGAAGTACTTGGGAGCAGGAAATAACTTCAAATAGTGCCTCTAAATTGAAATTAGAATGGAGGATTTGATAAGACCACTCATGAGAATGAGGTGTTTTTATTCTTGCAGAAGTCATAGAGTCAACTAGGTTGGAAAAGATCATCAAAGCCAACCATTACCTCAGGGCTGCCAAGACCACCACTAAAGCATATCACTGAGGGTCTCACCTACATGTTTTTTGAGCACTTCCAGGGATGGTGGCTCCATCACTTTTCTTGGCAGCCTGTTCCAATGCTTGATTACCCTGTGAAGAATTTTTTCCTAATATCCAATCTAGACCTCCGCTGCTGCAGCTTGAGGCTGTTACCTCTTGTCCTGTCACTTGTTACTTGGAAGAAGAGACCGACCCTCACCTCACTACAGCCTCCTTTCAGGCTATTCCTGGGTTTGTTTATATTGTCTAGAGTGTTGACAGGTTTTCTTTCTTCAGTGGCCTATACGACATGGTATTGTTGAAGACTGGGACCTCATGGAGAGATTCATGGAGCAGGTCATTTTTAAATACCTCCGAGCTGAACCTGAGGATCACTATTTTTTAATGGTGAGTTAATGAGTCTGGGTAAGAAAATATTTTTGTGGAACTAAAACTAAATAATGTTCCAAGCACGAGTATTGCTGTTGGAGAATTATTTTCTGTAAATGTCTTGTAGTTCTTCGGCAGCCTGGGTGGTGGGAGGAGAGGGAGGAGGAAAATAATCAAAGCTGCATTATACTTAAATTGTGTTCACTTTGCGATGCAGGCTACTGCAGGTTGGATTTTGGTTTTGAAAAGCTTTAATCACTTTGTTTAAACTGTTTGAATTACTTTTGAAATGTTCCATTTTGAGTGCACTGAGTTCGATTGCCATACCAAGCTAATCAGTGCATGAACCTTTAGCACTCTATCGAGGTGGGTTTCAGAACATTTTTTGTTTGTTTGCAGACAGAGCCTCCTCTGAACACTCCAGAAAACAGAGAGTATCTCGCAGAAATCATGTTTGAATCATTTAACATACCAGGACTTTACATTGCTGTTCAGGTGAACAAAGTGAATATGTACTTCTCAAGTGCAGTATAACTGCAGTATGTATATTCTTCTGTATGCACGTCTAAAAAGTTTGAAACGGTATTTTCTGAGATTGTAAATTAGCACAGTCTGCATACTTCTAAATATAAACTCTCTCACGTAGGCAGTGTTGGCCTTAGCTGCCTCTTGGACATCACGACAGGTTGGTGAACGTACTTTGACTGGAATTGTCATCGACAGTGGTGATGGAGTGACCCACGTAATCCCTGTGGTATGTAGCAGGATGCTGTCTGAAATGATCAGTCGTTTGGACAAGTGCAGGGTTTGTTTACTATGGATTTAAATAAGAAGTGTCAAATGGAACTTAATTTCTTTTTCCTCTGTTATGAATGTTTTGAAAACTACGTATTTTATTTTGTGAACTTATTTATGCAATTAATTTAGCTTGCAGACTATGGGAAGGTCACAGATTTTTTTTCAGGCCGTCTTTTAGAGACTTTTTCTATGTGAAACCTTGTCTTACTGTCATGCCTCAGTTTTGTTTAGTGTTAATGCTTATCACAGTTTTTGATCTCCTGCATGCCGCCAGTGTCTGACAAGAAACGTCCTGCATTTTTTATTGTTTAATATAGGTTATAACATACATTTTTTTTATATGATTTTACTGTATTTTAAAAGTTAACGAGCTCTGCTTATATGGAAACAGCTAAAAGATTGTATGTTCATGTTCATATAGAGATATATATAGAGTTGATCTCATACAGCTTAATTATGTTAGGGTGTTAAAAATACAAAATTGTGCGTACTGACATCTGTTGATGTCATTTTGTGTGTTTCTGAAGCATATAGTATGCTTGAATGATCAGTTATTTTAGAAATGAAAATTTTATTCTCTTTAACTTCCTCTTGCGTTTTGTATTAACCTGGTCGTCTTAGTATTTTTTCGTATGAGAAATGCTGGGGAAAAAACAGCATTTACCATAATGAAACTGAAAAGTGTAAAAAAAGCAAAGGACGAAGTAATACTGGTTCAGCAATACCAGAGTTTTCAGTAAAAGCATACTGAAAAAAAAATATCGGTAAATGAATTTCCTTTTATTGTGCTTATCATTGATGCTTCTGAATTTATCTTTTAGTATTTGAGAATTTTAATGTATTATAGACCTTTTTCTATTAAATTTTCACTCGCAAACAGGACACAAGTCTTCTGTTTTGTATATCACACTTGCTTTTTGCATCATGCCTAAAAGGAACCATCTGATCAGACTGTCTTCTAATGGGTGCAGGATTTTTCTGTCTTGCACCTGGTTATCTATTAGATAATCCATACCTGTTTATATGTGGTTATCAGGGTCTTCTAAATAAAAATGATACCCCCTTTCCTCTGGGTTGCACGTTGTTACAGTAATTTTGCAGTTCCAGGATTTTACTTTGAATTAAAAATTAGAACTAAGTATTATAAAAATAAATGGTACTTTCATTACTAATTATTGACACACAGTAAGTTTTTCCCTAAATATTTTTTCCTCTCCTCCTACATAGGCAGAAGGCTATGTAATTGGAAGTTGTATCAAACATATTCCTATTGCAGGTAGAGATATTACTTACTTTATTCAACAGCTCCTAAGGGAAAGGGAGGTGGGAATTCCTCCTGAACAATCTCTGGAGACAGCAAAAGCCATAAAGGTACACCCTTCTTTATCTCTTAGTAAATACATAAATAAAACTCTTAGAGCTGATTTTTTGTCTTTAACAAGTTGCCAGTTAAAAATGCAGATGTAGGCAGTGTATGTAATTATGCAAGCTTCTGGTGGTGTATCAAGTCAAGTGCAGGAGAAGGAGAAAGAGGAAGAAAGTTTTCATGCTAGACTGGAGTGTTCTGCAGATTAGATCAGCATTTTAACCTTTGGATTTGTTTAATGTTTGCTTTTTAATAAAGAATAAATTATGTAATGTCAGGAGGGTCATCGTGTGGATCTGATCTTGCAAGGAAAGCTTGCCACTGAACTTCTTGATTGTCACAGATGTAATGGTTGCGGTGTTTTTGTTTTGAGAGACTAATCTAGATGAGTCAGCATATGATCTTACTTGAAACAAAGAGATCGTGCACTGTCTTGTAGGGTTGAGTCTTCAATAGTCATTTGGGTGAGAACATCTCTTGAACAGCCCATCAGTAAGAATGCTTATGTTGTTTTCTGATTATGTTGTACTTGATTTTAATGATGGAATAATTATTTTGTCGATTTTACATGTGTGTTATTTCCTAACAGGAGAAATACTGTTATATTTGCCCTGACATAGTGAAAGAATTTTCTAAGTACGATGGAGATCCTCGAAAATGGGTCAAACAGTATACTGGCATCAATGCAATCAACAAAACCAAGTTTGTTATAGATGTCGGTTATGAAAGGTTCCTTGGACCTGAAATTTTCTTTCATCCCGAGGTAAGAGCAGGGACTAGCAGTATTAAGTTACAGAAACTTTACTATGCCAGCCGAGGCGGGGGGGAGGGAGGTATTATCATTTTTGGTTCCAGTGCGCCATCAGGTGGCATGAAGATATCAGTAAGTCTCCTAAGTACAAGCTATGTAGAGCTGCTGGTAATTTCAGCCCAGAAGAACGTGAGCAGAGGAGATAATTATTTTTCTAATGTCTCGTGTAACTTTTAAAACATCTCATTCTATTTCTTTAAAGGCAATCTAAAATTGAGGAGAAGTTGTTTGAGCTTGCAGACTTTACATAGTATTTTCCCTCATTCTTTCATCAAAGGTTTACGCCAGTGTGCCTTTATACTGTGTGTTTGGTTATGCTGCCAATCCCTTTGGGCCCTACACTGCATGATAGTGTTGCACTGATAATATTCTAAGTCTTGAACACTGACTTTTAATACTGAGTAAATTTGTAAAGCATGATGCTAAATTTGTCCTGGAGGGAAGTCCATTAAAATCTCTGTTGGCATGGTCATAAGTAACATGAAGAGTTCTGGGAAACATTACAATACCTAGTCTGTCTGGGTTTTGGTCCTTCAGTTTGAACGAATTTCAGGATATTGTGGGAGAGGGAAGAGTCAACTTTTAATGTATTTCAGCATAGCAGTGAAGATCCTCTCCGTTCCTGCTGACTCCATTGAGTTTATTGCAAGCACCCATAGCCTGTATTAAAGAATTTAATCAAGGTCCATGTTAACACTGGTGAAGTTTCCCATTGTCTACTCACCTCCTATCAGAAGAATATTAAAAAACCTCATTCTGTCACCTTTTGACTACATTCCAGCCTTAATCTCTTTGTGGTCAGCTTGTGGCTGTCTAATCTAGTGCCAACATTAAACCTCTGGGCTAAATAGTTTGTCCTCTGTCATGGTTTAGGCCGTAAATCAGGCACACGTTTTCCTACATGGAGAATCGAAAGAATGCAACTCCCACAGGTTGAGATAAGAATATTTTAATAACTAAGGTATAACACAAACCATTGCTGCTACTACTAGTAATAATAATGACAAGAGAAATACAAGGGAAGATAATACAACAGCTCACCACATATACCCAGCCCGACCAAGCAGTGCACCCCCACCACACTTCTGGGTCTCTGCTCCCTCTGTTTCTGCATCCTGGGCATGACGTGCTGTGGTATGGAATACCTCTTTGATCAGTTTGGGTCAGGTGTCCTGTCTCTGCTTCCTCCCGGCTTCCCCTCCTCCCTGGCAGAGCATGAGGCTCCAAAAGTCCTTGGCCAAACCAAACATCACTAAGCCATAACTAAAAACATTGGTGTTATCAGCACTGTTCTCAGGCTACAAGTCAAAAACACAACACTGCAACAGCTTCCGAGAAGGAGAAAAATGACTGCTACTGCTGAACCCAGGACATGCTCTCTATTTACCAAAGTGATTCTACAGAGAGGCATTGCGTACCATGCCAGACATCATTTTAATAGCTTCCCTTTCCATAGTCCTTTCAAAGACTGTTAGGAACTGGTTGAAGGACTAATTTCTATTTTCTTCATTTCTTGATAGCTTCTTGGCTCTGTATTGGAAAAAGAACCCAACAAAACCAACCCCAAAAAACCAAACAAACCAAAACTGAAATGACTTTCTAGACAAGGAAAATACACTAGATAATACATACTGCATCCAAAGAGAGTTTTTTGCTTTACTTCATTAACTCCTCACTTCAGAGGGTATCAAGTTAGCTATGTAGAAGCTGCCTTTGGTAAAACTGTCTTGTAATCTTTTCCTATTTTCAGTTTTCAAAATTTTGTTCTGAAGTTTTTAATGCTTTTGAAGTTAGGCTTTGGTGTTTGTAGTTATCCAAATTATTTCTACGCTTTTAGAATTAGGTATTTAACTTGCCATTTGCCAACCATATGGTATTTGCTAGCAGACTGCAATTTTATATGTCAGTTCTCGTGTCCCCATTCTGGGAGCATGTTATACTCTGCTTTGGATGCCATAAATCTCATTTTTACTCATCCCTTTTGCCCTGCTGTTTTCTCTATATCTTTATGGAGAGCTTGGGAGAAGTTTTCATTCAGGATGAGAGCTCTCCATGTGTAGTGACAGTACTTCTTTATTTTAATTTATGCAGCTTCATGCTTTAGTTTCTTGCGTGATTAATTTTTACTATGGAAATAAGCTTGAATTCTTGGGGATTTTTTCACATCATTCTTACGGCTTCTGATCTCCAAGCCACTTTCTTTATTTCTCTTTCAGTTCAGTGTGTACTTGTGTTTTGGCTTTTGTTATTTATCCAGTTAGATACTTCATCTTGTTTAGGATGTAAGAATGGAATGGTTTCTACAGCTTTGGGAAACTTTTAAAGTTATATAGGGTTTTATATATATTATATATATGTATATGTATACATACACATACATAGAAAATAATATGTTACTATGTATTGATAGCTAATTTCTCAGCATTTAATCTCTGAAAGGGCAAAACTTAGGATATGAACTGTTCTTTCTTTCTTTCTGTCTTTATTTTAGAACTCTTGTCAATTTTTAAGTGGAAAATTGCCACAGTCCACGATGTTTTCTAGCATTAACAGCTCTGAGTGCCTAGTATTTACGAATTGCAAAATTTACTTTAGCACTGTGTTGGTATTTACCTTAATGGGAATTTCCATTGAAGACCTTCAAGTATTTATGCTTTTTTGAATGTTAGAGATTTTGTGTGCTTTGGGAAAAAATGGGATTTTTGGTGAGAATTTAACGTATGTATTTTAGTAGGTTTGAAAATTTTTTTAGAGGGGAACATTTGGATTTGCACATGGATGTTTTTGATTTCACTTAAAATGAACGACAAGACCACACTGTATAGTAATGCTGTGCTTAATATTGCAGGACAACTCAAACTCATGTCATTTGCAATAGTAGGTCCACAGTGCAGGAACTGTAAACAGTGAACTTATGACCAGGGAAGAGAACCTTAATTTCTCATCAGAAGAAGGAATTCTTATTTCCCTAGTACAAAAGTGAATTTGTTACAATGTAGAGTTAAGTGATGAGCTGGAGTAATACTGACTTTGATTCCTACCCACCCCCTTTTAAATGTGCTGTTAAAAAATCTCCTTTCAGTCTCACTTCTGCCTTTTTGTTGCTCCATTCTTCAGATGAAAAATCTAATGCCTGTTCTGTTTCTTTTTAGTTTGCTAATCCTGATTTTATGGAATCCATTTCGGATGTAGTTGATGAAGTTATCCAGAACTGTCCCATTGATGTCCGGCGTCCATTATATAAGGTACAGTCTACCTGTTGTAAGATTAACTTATTTGAAGACTAAATATCAACATTACCATGAAGTGTGTATGTAGCTACCTCTTCTCCCACTATTAAAGATGTGGACTTTGAGTAGAAATAAAGTTCAAGTTAAACAAAGTGCCACTTCTGAATGAAGAATAATTGATATTTGTGGCTTTTTATTTTTGTAGGGCAGAGAGTACTCCCAGTCACTGATTCTTTCAGAAATTAAAAGGAAGGTACTGACAGGCGTAGCCTATGGCAAGCTCTTCCTGTATTGGCAGCAGATCCTATGCTTCTTAATTGTGTTCTGCTTGTGCAGCAGCAGTGCCCTTCTGGAAATAACAGCATAAAGTAATAGTATGGAGATGTTTGCTTGTGTAAAACGTGGTAATTTTCCTCACCTATTCGAGGAAGAGTTAAGTTCCAATGAAGTCAAATCTTGGGGTAATTCCTAATTATTAAAACTTTGCAGTCTGTTTTACTTGTCTAATAAGCATATGCTGTCATCTAGAATGAGGGGTAGTGCTTGAGAGCAAATTTGTGGAGCAGATTAAAACAGGAAGTTCAGCTACTTAAGAAGCTCATCTGTGGAATGCTTTTTGCAGTACATGTCTTCAATGGCTTCAAGCTTAGGTATGTTGCAGAAGGTTTTATTGAACTTGTAGTGTCTGGCTGTGCTTAGGGTCTTTGTTTTTTTCCCCTGAAATCCCAGAGTACCATAGAGCAACTGCTTCATTGCTTGGTAGAGCTAGCGATTAGTACTGACTTCAGAAAGTGGTATTTAAAAATTGAGGTTAAGTTACTCTTTCCTCACCATAACCAGTGTGGTGACCAGCCAGAGCCCTGTGCTTTGAAGCTGGGTTTCCATCAGATGTATTTGGATATTTCCTGAGTGTTTATGCAGAAAATACCTGCAAGCATCCTTGCAGATTGTATGTGGCATGTAGCCTTCGCAGCGTTTTCACAATCCATCTTTTGATGTCCTATGGTATTTTTTTTAGCTTATAAAGCCGGTATCCATGTTTTCCAGTCTGATCAACATCTCTCTTATGAAGCCAGTTATCTGACCTTATGTTGATGCTTGCTCCAGTAGGACCTTCATAAGACTGACTTCAACCGGAGAGCTGAATAGCCTGTAGCTGTTCAATGCAAAGCACAAACATTTTTTTCACATGTGATGAAGGCTTTTTGATTATGTAATGGTTGCCAGCAGTGCACTCTTTTAATTCCCATGATTATATCATCTTAATGTGATTGCTTGGAAGAACTGATTTTTATTCTTATTCTGTGTCTCTAACACAAAGTTGAGAGTTCTGTATTACTTGGGATGAGCTGCTTTCTCCTGAAATGGAAGGGGAATGCTGCTGGGTTTAGAATTAGGGAACTTGCAGTGAGAATTGAACAATAAAGGTAGATTTTCTCTTTTGTTTTAACCTGAATCTTCAGAAAGCAGAATGAAATTTGAAGTGAGTGCTCAGGTGAAATGATAAGAAGCATGATTTTGGATCTTATCATATGGCTGAAATAACCTGGTGGCCTTGCTTTGCTGATCATTCCTCTTTGTTGAATTCCATTGAATAATGACCCATTCTGTGTGCATCTAGAAATGTGATCAAGCTTTTGTGGGGCATAGTGAGGCCTTACATCGCCCTCAGCATTCTTTGGGAAGAATGATACGCAGTTCATCTCATTCTGTTTTTTTAAGGATTCTTCAGCTTCCTTTTTTCTCAAAATATTGTTCATAACCTTTCCTTATATTTATCAAATTCTGGTATCAGAGAAACGTGGAGAAATTGGAGAGGGCAGCGCCATTATGGGGCCTATGGTCTGCAGAAAATCGAGGTACTTTTCTCAGCTTTCAGGTTACCATGAGCATACTACTAAACACAGTGTAGCTGTGTAAACTGTGTAAACTGTAAGCAGTGTAAACTGCATCAGTGGGAAGCATCTGCTCTGTGGTATAGCCACAACAGATGCAGTGTTGAATGTTCTCAATACTAACTGTTATTTAAAAGTCTCTCTTCAGCCTGGAAATACTCTGGAACTTGTCCTAATAGTTGCCAGTTAGGGCATGAGTTTTGGCATATAGTGTAAAATAAGAGTTACAGTAACTTTAAAGTTGGACAAGGGGCTTTTAGAAGTTCTAAAAACTATTTCTAACTTGAATTAATGGTAAATAAACACTTCATGCAGAAGCATCTTGCCATGCACTGTGTGGTGCGTAGATGGCGCTGTCAGACCGCTATGGAGCACCTAGCTGATGTCTGTGAGCTGCAAGGGGAAATCCAGCCTGTGATGGGTGCAGCTTTTTTGCTGTATCAACCCTGTTCTTGCCTTTTCCCTCTGAAATTGTAGGAGTCTTCAAGCAGAAGACTGGGCAGGGTTCAACTGACTTTAGTTTATCTGGGCTTCAGCAAAATTACATCTGCTAATGTGCATCTGCATAAGTGCAGAGCAGGGAGGCTCTGTGGGTGAGGTAAGGCTGGAAACACTGCCAGGCCATTAGATCTGCATCATATTGGCTCTGAAGATAAGACACGGGAAAGGAAAGGAGAGGTTTTTCCTGCTACGTTAAATGGAAGCCTCAAGTGATTAAGAGTGTTAGCGTAGCACAAGAGTACTGAGAAGAAGTAGTTAAATGTATGACATTACCTGTGCTACCTGGTTTAACAGCGGCTCAATATATCTACAGTGTTTTGTGGTTGCTTTTTTGGCTGCAGGCATATTTCTGCATAACTGCATGCTCATAAGTCATGCTGAGATCTTTTGCTATTACTCAAACTGTTCAATGAACACTGAAAATTGTGATTTTCAAGAAACAAATTGTTTCTTCATCATTAAAAGTCAAACTTATTTAAAATAAATGTTTCTCACAGTATTTACCTCTAATATATTTGTTGTTTGATATGTATAATATTTCTCCTTATACTTTCAATACAATGTTGGCAAATACTGCCCTCTTTTAACTAAATTAAGAGTCATAGCTTGATTCACTTGCTCATGAAGTGCTTGGCTTCAGTTTGTGAACCTTCCAGTTTTTACCCATAACAGTTTTTATTAACTGTTATATATTGCTGTCTTTCCATGTCTCTGGTGGTGTGGTTGTGTCGTGTTAAAAAACTTGAATTTAGACTATCATTTGGAAGGAAGGGAAACTGGGATGTGTTTCTGAAGTTTGTGTTTACCAGAAAAGCAATGGATGCTTCTCAGTTTGTTGCTGCAGTCTCTGAAGCGTACAGCTGAGAGTGAGCTTATACCGTGTTACAATGTGCAGTGTAAAGATGCACAGATGAGTTCAGTGCCTAGTTGCTAGTGCCAAGTTCTTCAGAAGCTAATTTAACTTTTTGTAATTTTGATGTAAGCTTTATTTAGGTAGAGATTTCTGTTACAGTAGCTGTATTGTTTTGTTAAGTAGAGTCATATCTCTGCAGCATTACACTGTACAGGAATAATACCAGAAATGGTGTGGAAAAAAGCTCAATATGCTGCAGTTCATATAAGAAACAAAGGATATGGATGAGAAGTGAGAAATTTCGTGCCAGCCCTCTGAGATGATTAGTGTTTCCTTCTGGAAATGGCCTACTTTCATTACTTCTTGTGGTTAGCTTTTTCAGGTGTGTGAAAGGTCTTGTCCCTCTTGGGAACACACACTCTTTGGAAACAACTTATTTTTTCAACCAGTTAGCTATAAAGCTAAAAAACAGCTGGAGCTCCTTTCCATCAGATAGTATGCTAATCGGTGTTAGCTGTGAAACCTGTGGTATGCTCAGAGCCCTTAAACCACCTAAAGAGTGTTTGAATAGCGTAGGATCAGAAGCCTTGTTTAAAGGAATCAAGTGGAAACAGATACTTGAAATCCTAACTTCCTTGATACCTTTCTCTGTGAGGCCACAGAATTCCAAGGCAGGCTGAACACCGAAGCATCGCTAGTAAGCTTTTTTGTGTGTGTGTGTATGTGTTTGTTGTTTTGGTTTTTTTTTTTTTTGTTTTATCTGTCTGTCTCTTCCCACCTTCATTTGGTCTTCTGTAAGTGGTATTGTTTAAGGGTGAGGACTGTGTATGGATTCTGCTTTCATTGTGAGCATGGGTTACCTAGCTTCAAGACCTCCTTAGAGAAGACCCATCTACTGAGTTATGGTAACTGACTGAAGCCCATCCTGGAGCAATCCCTCTGCTAAAGAGTTAGCACAGATTTGGCCCACTGCTGGTAAGAAGTGCAGGGAGCCAGGGGAACTGTAACAGCATAATTAATCATCTTATAATGGCTGTTGTTATCACCTGGTCCCTTATATCCAAAGTTCTGCTTGGCTCGGTTTGTCCAGTATGGGATAATGAGATGACTCACCTTTTCAACAGGTCTATCCCAGTGCTTCTGTTCTCCTTGGCCAGTGTTCTTGTTACTTATTTCAGTGTGTAGGAGTACTTTAAGAATCATAATCTGAGGAGGGTGTAACCTCTTATCGTGTAACCTTGGAATGATAAAGGATCTTCCCAAATATTACTGTGAACTCCGTAGTTGCATGAGTTGGTCTGGGATATATTCAAGCAATTATTGTCAGGTGTATTCTGAACTCTATTTAGTGGTAGCACTGTCCACTTTATGGACATGCACTTGAAGTTTAATTTGCTTTGAATAGAATTACTGCTTTTACCATCTTCACAAACTTCATTATCTCCAGGTAATATCTTCTAATGGCATCTTTTTAATTACTGTTTCATCACTTAGATTGGCTGTTGTCTTTTTTTTTTTCCCCGTAGCCAATTTTCTTTTCCCATGTGGAGCGTGTGACCACTTTGAGGCAGAGGGAAGAAATGTTGTGTATGTGGGGGGAGCAGGCAGAATCTCTCTCCTACTTTTAGTTTCAGGTGCAGCTGTGGTTTTTGGATCCTGCTTATACATGTGGCTTCTTTCCTCTTCCCTGTCTATGGAAAATGTTTCAGTAAAGTTATGGGTATGTGCTTTTCTTTTAAGTACACCTGCCTTGTTATGCACTCTTTTATGCTGTTGATTATCTGAAGGTATGAAGAAATGCTTTTTTTCTACTGTAATGGTTTTTATGATGTGCGGAGATTTTTTTTTCCTCAAACAAACAGCTTTCTTCCCACTTCACAAGTTACAAGCTTTTCCTTGTTATCTGTTGCTCAAGATTCAAGCACTTAACTTCCGCGTTCTACAGTTGTGAATGCTTATTATATACGTCTTTGACTCTAGATCTGCATGCAGGCTTCCTGGCTGAAAATGGTAGTTCAGGGGTTCTTTAGTTATGTGCAAAGTCTTGGTGTGAAGTGTCAAAAACTATTATTGAGAGAGAAACCATACTGAGAGATAATTTGACCTGTGTGTAATGAACTCTTGATCTCAGTTGAGGCCTTTGTGGATGTGTCTGCGGCACATAAGTGGTTTTCATAAGCATTAGTTAGCACTTTGGTTTGCAGTTGCAGCAGTATGCAAGGGCACACATGCCGTTTTGTCATATAAATTTCATTCTTCTGATTATGAATTGCATTTTTGCTGCCACCAATGGTCTAGGGTTCCTGTTTTGAATCTCCCCACCTTTGAAATGACTTCTCTGTTAGTGTATAACCCTGCAATATTATCAGAATTAAGGATGCGATGTTCTAAAACAAGGCTAAGAGGATTTTGGTCCTGCTCTCAATTTAATTCCTGGGAAGCAGGTATAGATAAGTGAAAAGGAATTGTACCTTTCTCTGTACTGCTGTCCGCTTTGGAGGTGTGGTACCTTTCTGAAGAATCGTTGAACTTGCTGATTGCTATGATTAGAAGTTTAACTCTAGAGAGGAGAAAAGTTCTAGATAACTCTTCAGCTTTTGGGAAGGTGCTAACAGTAGTATGATGAGGCTAGAGCCTTATTTGGTATCAGGGCTAAAACTGCTTTCAGTGAGCATCCCTGGGTAATATCTTGAGATGTAGTGTGGATTTTTTTCTGCTGCTATGCACATATAGGGTACTACCTCACTATTTTAATGGAATCCTTCTTGTTTGTAACAATATATTCTACCTAAAACTGTTCTTTAAAGAGAAAAAAAGAAAGTAGGGGGACCATGGACCTCCTCTGGAAATTGAGCAGTGCTGAAGGTGTTCTGTATAGCTTGTGAGCTTTCTAATGAAGTTAAGGTTCAAATAGTCATCTCTATAGCTTTTGGGAAACTTGCTTGAAATTACATTTAAAGAATGTGTCTTTAATTTCTGCCCAGAATGTGGTTCTCTCAGGAGGATCCACGATGTTCAGGGACTTTGGACGACGACTGCAAAGGGATTTGAAAAGAGTAGTGGATGCGAGGCTGCGACTTAGTGAGGAACTCAGTGGTGGTCGGATAAAAGTAAGTAGCCATTTGAAGTGCATTAATTACATGAGCAGTGAAAGAAAGTTCAAAATTTTCATCTTATTAGTGAAAATTCAGCGTTGTCAAGCGAGTAGTGTATATGTTTGTGCTGTTGAATGTGTTGGTGGCCTTGTGATGTGTGACATATCTTTACAGAAATCTCCTGTAAGCAATCCTTTTAAGGGCAATTCTGGTTTTCTTTGTAGAAGATATGTTATCTTAACAGTAAGCAAGAGGGGATTTAACTGTTGTGTCCTTCAGAATACTAATCATAAAGAATTTTGTGACTTGGTCTCCTCTGGAATATGGCAGACTGAGTAGTAAGCACGAGATAGTGATTTGAGGGTGACAGTGCCTGGGTATGCAAGGATCAGATGTCAGTTTGTAACGATCTTGTCCAAAAATTTAATCCAGCTAAGTACAGACTGTTTTTCTTAGCCCAAACCAGTTGAAGTTCAAGTGATAACACATCACATGCAGCGTTACGCAGTTTGGTTTGGTGGTTCCATGCTGGCTTCAACAGTAAGTATTTATCAAAGTTGGGTGGGTTTTTTTAAATTTTGTTTTACTTGCATGCTGTCTTCTGGCTATATTTGATCTGAGTACTAAGTTTTAAACCTTCTCATTGTGACAGACTAAACAGTTCCATATTCCTTACCCAATTTTTATCTCGGTAAAATTTGTACAGGGCAAGTGGGAGCTTTTCTGGAGTTAGAGTTATTATAATTTGGTGTAATTTTGAAGTAGTTTTTATATGGTAATTGCAGTAGAGCTCCTTTACTCTTCAAGTCAGTGCTAGAGATTAGGTAGGAGTTCAGGGATATAGGATCCAAATCAGTGGTCTTAAACAAAAGAGAGAAGCAAATACAGGAAAATGGGAGCAATTTCTGTCTCCCAAGTGGGATTTCTCATTGCTGTGTTTAAAAGCAGTCTTCTCTCAGGGCTTTTCTTGATTATATTTATGTCCCAATATTTCTTGTTTTACTCTTTCAAAAATGTGATACCACATCATAAAGCTGCGATCTACGAAAATACTAAGGCAAGGCATTAGTTTGTTGGTTTTTCTACTTGATGTACTCTTATGCTTTTGAGGATATTTGTTTTATATTTTCATAGCCAGAGTTTTTCCAAGTATGTCACACCAAGAAAGACTATGAAGAGTACGGCCCTAGTATTTGTCGTCATAATCCTGTTTTTGGAGTCATGTCATAATGCTCGTCTAATGGAAAGAAGATCTCTGATATCTTGCTGGTGAAGGAACTCATGCAGAGGAAGGCAGCAGATACTGTAAATACTGAAGGAAGATGTGCTTAACTCTTGGAAGCATTTGAATCACCACTGTGCACTAAAGCACAACTTACAGCCCCAAGTCATTTCAGTAAAGCCATTTCTCTGCTGACTACTTTAAAGCCTATCCTTCTTTCTTCTTAAATGTGAGGTAATTGAAAATAGGTGAAGTCCTTGGTTTAGGAGGTTGTGCAAATACTACTGAAGCTGAATCTAGAAGAATAAGGCAGTGTTTTACTGCTTATGGAAAGATTTAAACCTTTCCCACTTGTGCCCTGATTTTGCAATCAAATCTTTAGCAATGGAGCACTGAATACCACATTGCCTTCAGGGAAGTTGGAGTGGATACAGGTACCTGTCCAGATGGATTAGATTGCAAGACTGGGACTGTACTTTGTAAATGTAGGGTTTTCATATAATTTTGTACTTTATGATATTGGTAGGGTGAATTGATGACTAGTTCTAAGCACGAACAGCTATCAGTGTCATGGAGTGATGTTACGCATTTCCAGGTGTGAGGCATGTATTGGAGTTGTGCTGGTATTTTTTGGAAAACAAAAACAAAAAGCCATGTATGCTAGAAACTTGATTTGTTCATGTTTGGATGACACAAACTAAGTGATTTACAATATTGTATGAAGTTTATTATAGCCACTGTTACTTTGTTTTGAATTTTCTGAAACTGTTTTATAGAAGATGCTGTTTTGTTTTGATGTTGGTGAGTGGTGGATGACACACGGGCCTTGCACCAGTGAAATAAAAGCTGTTAACATCTTTATGAATGTCTGGTAGTCCTGATTTATATGCTTTTCCAATTTATCTCACAAGGTTACCTTTCCTTTTATATGTCAATATACATGGAATCATAATATTGAAGTTGGAAGGGACCTCTGGAGATTTCTGATTTAGACTCTAACTCAGTGCAGGGCTCGCATCAAAGGCAGATCTGGTTGCTCAGGGCCAGTCAAGTTTCAAGTAACTGTGAATAGAGGTTCCTAAACATCTGGGTATCCTGTTCCAGGGCTTAACTACCCTATTATGGGTACATGGCCTTGTGTTACGAACATGGTGTTTATTCTTTTTGTGTTGGTATTTATCTGTTCTGTCAGCAGAACAGGTTTTGTATCTGTTTGTGTCGCCCAATAAGAATTTTGCAAGACACAACAATTTGGTTTTAGCTCGCACAGAAGTGTATTAAGACCATGCAATTATTTGTTCAGCATAAATTGGAAAATCAACAAAATGGAACTCTCTGGCTCAAGCCTGGTTCTGAATGCTTTTGAACTTCGAGCTCAGCTGTCAGGAGAAACACACATTGAAGCATACTTTGCTCAATCCTCTCTCCAAGACAGAAATGGGTAATCTAATACGAGGTTGTTGTGGTTCAAGCTCAGCCATAAATCTGCCACGATGTCGGTTAGTTCACCCCCCCCTTTCCTCCCCCTGCTCCCAGAGGGATGGGGAGGAGAATCAAAAGAATGTAACTCCCATGGGTTGAGATAAGAACAGTCCAGTAACTGAGGTATAACACAAACCACTGCTGCTACCACCAATAATAATAATGAGAAGGGAAGTAACAAGGAAAAGAATACAACTGACCACCACCCGGCGACTGATACTCAGCCCAACCTGAGCAGTGATCTAACCCTTCTGGGTAACTGCCCCCAGTTTATATAGTGGGCATGACATGCTGCTTTACGGAATACCTCTTCGGTCAGTTTGGGTCAGGTGTCCTGTCCCTGCTTCCTCCCGGCTTCCCCTCCTCCCTGGCAGAGCATGAGACTGGGAAAGTCCTTGGTCAGAGTAAAAATTACTGAGGAACAACTAAAAACATCGGTGTTATCACACTGTTCCCAGGCTGAATTTCAAAAACACAGCACTGCACCAGCTACTAAGAAGGAGAAAAATGACTGCTGCTGCTGAACCCAGAACAAAGGTGAACTGTTTCAGCTTGTTCCAGTGTTAACATCGGCTTGTCTGTGTTTAAATCTGTTTCAAGTTTGTCGCTGCAGAGCTGGCTACTTAGGTTTTTGCCCTGTGTGGCAGAATCCAGAACCATGAGCACAGTGTAGCTGGAGTTGGGCTTCGGAGGAAGATTTGCATGTTTAGTGGGCTGAAGCACTGGCATGCTCACCTGCTGCTACAAAGTAGGTAGTGCTGGGGATGCACCATACTTATATGTGACCTGCAACCAGTTTTAGCCAGGCACTGAGATCTCTTTAAGAGCTGACAGGAGGAGGTATTTTTGCTAAACGCGTCTGACATAAGGCATGGGTACCCAGTTTTTGGCAATAAAAACTTTCAAAAAGTAAGCAAGGCTCATATTGAAAGCAAATGAGGAAATATGCTTGTGGTCACTCTTAGTTAAAAAACATTGATAATAAGAATACTAATATAGGACGTTTGAATGTCCTGGAGCACAGTTTCCCTGTTCTTCAGCTTTTTGGAAGGCTGACCTACCTACTGCATTACAGACCATGTGAGTTTAAAAGAAGTCATTGGGTGGAAAAAAGATGAGATGTGCCAGAGGACAAATGCAAATATGAGTTGATAGCCCCTTTTCTTCTGTCTTGTTGACTACTGTTGGGCTAATTCAAGCTTGTTGGCAAGTAAGCTCCCCTTTACAGTTATTTTGTACAGATTTCTTACAGTTAGTTAATGAATAACCACAATGACCTGTAAACAGCAAGTTGAAAATGCTTCCCTCTCCTTGTTTTGGGTGCTCACCTGAGAAGGAGCATGTCAGTTGGCTTTGAATCCTCTTAGAGGAAGGAATTAAACTCAATGTATAAAACCAGAAGGGCCAGCAGGTGTCTAGTGTACCTCCAGACACTTGCACACCAGCAGTTACTAGTGTAGTTCTGCAAAGTGTGATGTCTTGAGGAGTGCTCTCTCTAGACCTAATGCATCAGGGCAGATGCATTTGTTTTCTTATCATTACTGTTATTAATTTGGCTTTGAAATGCCTCGAAATTCTAAGATCTAGGTCAACAGCATGGCTCCTGTGTTGGGGCTCCATGGAGACAGAGCATAGGTAAGTTAAACTGCAGCATGAAGTTCAGTCTCATCTGCGTAGTTATAATTGGGGCTTCTGACTTTGAGGGCTTATGGTACCATGTACCCATTAAAAAGGGGATTATATGTCTCCATCAACCAATTAGCAGATGATGTGTTTTAACCTCAGTGAAGTTTGACTTGAGTTGGTGTTCTGAAAGTGGAAGGCATTGTTTTCTGCAACTGGTCCTCTGAGTCTTTTCGTTTTTTTTCAGTAGTATTTAAAAGCACTTAAGGCTTTTATGAACCTGAGTATTGTGCATATGTTCAGTGTGGTGTTTCCAGTTAACTATAATTAGTGAAATCTTAATGTGGAGTACTGATCTTTCTGTAAATAATTAATTCTTTATGATCACTGGATTCTCTCTCATCTGGAAACATTATTGTTGTGCCAAACAAGTGTTGGAGATGGAACAAGTGAAAAACTTATTTAAAACCAGCAGGGATATGCAGCCTCCTGCTTAATTGTGAAGTGCGTTGTGTAATGCTGAGAAGTGCTGTGTGGTGGCTGTCAGATAGTTGCAGTGAATGAAAGCTCAAGTAAAACTGTGGCAGAGGAGTAGCCACTTACCTTATTTTCACACACTGGTCTTTAGCAAGAGCGTTTTTGCAATGTAAAACCACAAAATAGTGAAGTGTCTGCATAATTTTTTCAACTTCTAGTGTTCCTTTTCTGCAAGCTATAAATGTATGTGATGGAAGAAAGAGGCAGAATAGTAGGTATTCACATCTTGCTTCTGTGGCCGCTTTTGTTCTTGCTGTTTCACATCTGATTCTTTGGTAAACAGTCAGGGCTTGACCCGAAGTCAGTGGAGAAGACTTTGGTATTAATGATTCTGTAATGCTGTAAATTCTTTTCCATTCCATACTGCTACCTACCACGTCAGCCTTGACTACCCCACATGATTTTGAGCAAGTCACTTCATTTCTGTGTGCTTTTTCCCAATCTCTTCCTAGGGACTGCCTCTTAGTAGCTTAGTATTCATCTGCTCCAATGTAACTGTGAAACTTAGGTGTGCACGTCTGACATCATGGTCACTTGGGCTTCAAAGAGGGAGCAGAATTATATCCTGAGGTCAAATCATCTCATCCTAGCACATGCATCTAAAGCAGGTTGATTGACTCATCCTTTGGCAGTGCTTTCTCCGTTCATTTGACTGTTAAAATATGTGATATCTGGTGCAGATGTTGCCTCTAATTCTTAAAGGCTCAAAGGTAGAAGAAAAAAAAGATCTCTCACCCTGATTTTGGTTTCTGGGCACTATTGATGGTAAAAAGTACAGCAGTGTGATTGAGGGGGGCATACACAATGAGGAAGAAGGCTGCTGCAGTTCACTGCTCTATGCCTATGGAAAGTAGCAAAAGATGAGTGCTTTGCTCCTTTAGCTTCCAAGCGACTTGAGGACTTTTTGCCTTAATGTTATTCAAATGAACAACCTCTGTGGTCCTGCTTAGATGTTCACAGCTTTAGTCTAACTACTAACCTGTTATGTGTTAGTCACACTTTCTACCTCTTTTATGAATGGTTTGAGAGTAACTCCTGTAAACTGCAGCTTATTTGTGTGCAAGGTGTGTGCTAGCACAGCAGTTCTGATGTGCTCATGGAACACTGAGTGTCAAACAACTGCTGTGCTGTGTTCTCAAAGGGTTCAGCACGGAGTTCCTGGGAGGCAGTAGCTTTCTTGTGTACCAGCACTTGTCGCGTTGTTCAAGGAGGAGATTTTGTCCACTCTATATGCATTGCAGTTTAAGTGGCATTCGTGTCTTGGAGTGCTCTCCTGTCAGGCAAATGAAAAGCTCCAGAGCCAGCCTGAGAACGTCTGCTGCTTTCAGCTATTGTTGAAGCAGAGGTCAAGCTAAATCCAGTTCATTTGGGTTATTTTTCAGCTTCTCTCTGGTGAAATCGGGAAGAAAAGGGAGCACTTTGTAATTCCTTAGGGATTTAAATGAGACTGTTAATTTTACACCAATACATTACAATAAAAGCTTGGTGCCATAACTGGGGGGAGGCATGGGGTTCATAAGTACCTGTAAATAATTAAACTCTCTGTCACCTCTCCTACTTCTCTAGTGTTATTTCCCTCGAGTTGAGTTGATGAACATAACTGGGTTATATTATTAGTCATTGTTTCTTACTTTTATTTAGTTTGAAGTTTGGTGCTGCTTTGCTTCTTGTCTCAGGAGCCCATTACACTTTCTCAGTTTCATCGACTGTTCCAAAATTGAAGATTTCATATTCCCTAACAAACACAGCATCTAGTGTTATAGATGAGTATATGGAAAATCATGAAGGGATTTCTCCTCATTTTCAATTTATCTTCCTCTAATCAGGGCAAGGAAGTGACAATTAACCTTTTGCATGGGAAACAACAAGATGTGGATTTGAAAAGTCAGATAATAGAGGGCTTTTATGAGGATGGTCGGCACCATGCATCTTGTGTTTCTGATGCCTGTCCAATCACACACATGTTCACTTTAAGAAGTGATAGTTTACAGTGCTTGTTGTACAGCAGTAAATTAAGGAGCAGTGTTTAACTGGGAGCCCAGCATTCATTTCAAGCAATTCTTCAGCAGTTTTCAGCTGTCCTATTTTTCTAGCACCCTGTAGGGTAATGAGAAGAGTTGCAGCCCCTTTTACAAAGGGAAAATTGTTCACTGCCTTTGACAGGTGGTAGATACAGGTGTATGAAAGAGAGATAAATTTTTAATGTAAACTTGTATTGTTTGTAATTCTGTTGCTACTGATAATCTGTAGCTTGGTGCAGGAGACAGATGGTTTGTGTCGGTTCCAATAGAGATCTAGTCAAAACAAAAAAGATAGTCTGCTGAGGGGCAGGAGCCTCCCTGGCCGAAAGAGTAACACAGAATTGGCAGCTGGGTGATAAGGGTCCCCTGATCTGGACTTAAGGTGACTGAAGTTAATGAGTGGGGACAGAACCAGCCTTTAGGAAATATTGAGGCACAGCTGTGTCACAGAATCATAGAATGATTTGGGTTGGAAGCGACCTTAAAGCTCATCCAGTTCCAACCCCCCTACCATGGGCAGGGACACCTTCCTCTAGACCAGGCTGCTCCAAGCTTCTTCCAGCCTGGCCTTGAACATTGCCAGGGATGGGGCAACTTGTGCCGGTGCCTCACCTCCCTCACAGGGAAGAACTTATTCCTGATGCCTAATCTAAATCTACCTTCTGTCAGTTTAAAACCATTCCCCCTTCTCCTGTCACTACATGCCCTAATATGTATATTTGTTGTCCTTTCTCTGAAGCATCAAAGTGCTTCAGGGGACACTTTGGATCCAGAGGCAGGCTGCACTTGGGAGTGGGGGGAGTTACATTACCCTCCTTCAAAGTTCTCTAACTTGGTAGGGCTCAGGCTTTCTAATATGGTAGATGGTGCCTGCCTCTAAGGTATTGATCTGCTGGTAGGGACAGCTGCTGTGGAAACTTCTCTTCAGGTTAAAGTGGTCTCACCTGCTTTTGAACTAGGGCATACGAGAGGTTGGATCAAGGATCCAGAACTGGAGCAGGCAAGTTCTATTGTCTACATTTGAGCTGTTTATGCGTCTGTAGTAGTAATCACTGGTTAAAAATATGTTAACTCTTGGATCATAGATTCTTGAACACTGCATTTCCTACCTAGGAATAATCACTAGGCTCCAAATTATGTTTCCTTTTAAGCTTTTTGTTTATGGTCCCATATGCTGTATATGTTCTTCGGCTGTAGAAAAGCAAAAGGTTTAAGCAGACTGTTTCAGCTTCCTTGGCTCCTATATTCCAGGGTAAAAATAAAATGTTGACAGTGCTAGTGCGGAGAATGCAAATAAGAGATGACCAGAAGAATGTCTTTAGTACCACTTGGGTGCATGGCCTGTTACGGTTTCACTCCATTTTGGACTGGTTCAGCATCTACTGCGTGTAAGTCCTCATAACTTCTTTCCAATGAATTGCTAGAAATCTATTTCTGTCCTTTACTTGATGGTTGATGGACATAAGGGGCAATTTGTGCCAGATTTCTTTCAGTTGTTCTAATTGTTCACACAGTCAGGTACTCTTGAAGACCAACTACTGGTGCAGCCAACATGCAGAGTTAGAGTAGAAGTCCTGATGTTCATGGGTTTTGTATTCTGATGCTTGTTAATTGTGGTTCTTTTTTTAATAGCCTGCATCACTGGCTGTGCTATCGCTTTTACTGTGGCTTGCTGGCAGAGTGTTTTAGTGCGTTTGTTCATCTAGTCATATGGTATGTCTATAATGCATTAGATGATATTGGCAATTAAAGGATTACAGCTAGGATATAATTATGGCCCTGTGGAATAAAGTTTTCAAATTATTTTGCTGCAGTCTGTAATTATACTGATGCCAAGGATTAATAGAGGGATTACAAACTCTTTTCCTCTTACATGAAGTTCACAGATACGCAGTTTACAATTCACTGGCTTTAAGGAGTTAGTGACCTATCATGGGAAATGTTGTTAAAGGATATCGTCTAGTGAGGTGTTTTTCTTTTATATTATGCTTGTTTCCTTCCCTCACCCTGAGTTTATCATGTGGTGACTAGTTAGGGTAGCACAGATATTGAGTAGATGACCCTTAAATTTGGGTATTATGGAAGTGAAACAGACAAGCTCCAGTGACAGCTTTGCACTGTTAAACTTGCTCCTTTTTTGCATTCTTCCTTCAAACTGGAGACATCTCAGCTAGATGCTCTGGATTCTTCATCTCTATGGAATGTAGAGGGGAACCTTCATGACATATTGTTACCTATTACACAACTAGTAGGATGTAAGCATTTTACTTCTGTATATCTTGAATTATTTACTCTCAGAACCTCTGCAGTCAATGCTTCTCTACAGAGCTCTGGTTGTTTAGTTGTAATGAAGGTAAGCTAATGTTGATGCTATTTAAAATGGATAAGAATTTAACTAAGGTTCATTTTCGAAATAGCAAAATAGTGCTGAACTGTTATTTGAATCCTCAAATGGGAAACTTACGCTTCTTTCTGCCAAACTACAAGTAAACTAAATGCTATTTAATTTTCCTTGAACTTGAATGATTCTCATTAAGGGTATTGTCAAACCTAATATTAACTTCAAAAATGCAACATCTTGCTTCTTCATGTCAGTTCTGAGTGGTTATAGCAATGCTTGTAAACTAATTGTGCTCAAAATTCTTTGGCACTGAGACACACTTGCATGAAGCAGCCTGTTCTTAGTGAAGACTTTGCCAATAAAGTGACTGCATGACGGCTGCTTTTTGGGCTGCTCTCTGGACTGCGTGAATTCCAGAGTTGTGCTCTGGCGTTAACTGGCTCGATGATTGGCCATGGCCAAAATGGTACTATGTATCATGCTTACGATTGAACAGTAAGAGTGGTTAATTTATCAGCATAAATTGAACCTGTGTATTTTCAGTGGCAGAGTGATACCAAAGATTTCAAACAAGCTATTTTATTTTATTAAGGCTTCAGATCTTTGCCATGCTGTTTTTCACATGAATCTATGTTTTAGGAGAGTACTTCTACTATAGTTGCTGAAGAAATATGGAACTTGGGCTGTCAGATAACAATGACAAATAAAGACTCTTCGGTCTGTTCTGAAACAAATACAATTTTAAAGCCAATGTTGCAGTTTTTAATGTCAGAATAATATTTAAAAGTAGAAGTTTTACTCATGTAGGAGTACACGTCAGCTTATGCTCTTAACTTTCTGTAGTATGGCTTGGGGGAGTTTGCAGTTTGTTGTGGTGTTTTCCTTAGATTTTTCACTATTTTGCATGAGTTACCTGAGTAATGCTCTCATTACAGAGATGTATTAAGCATCTAATTTGTCTTTGAGAATCTTTCCTCCTTGTCAGAGCATGTGAGAAGGAAAAAGAACCCAGCCTGACTTTTGCGTTTCTCTGGATGGCTTTACGAAACTATAAATTGAACAATCTGTTCTGGAGTATTGCCACAAATAAGGCCTGGCAGCTGGAACTAGCCTGCTATGCGCATTGCAGGAGCATTAAAACTCTAAAGTCTTTCTCTTCAAGCAGAAGCTGCTTTGAAATTGTAGTCAAAATTCTTCTTTCTCTTTTTGTCTGTATGGTGTTTCCCCTGTTTCTCTCTGCCCTGGTTTTCTTCTGTCTTGGACCGGAGAAGCTTGCATAGATATTTTGATGCAATGATTAAATTAACAAAAAAGGTTGGATGTGACAAAATTGCACTTGTCATTGGAAAGGGGAAGGCTTCTGGGGTACCTCTGCTGGAAATGTTTTCTTTGCATAGTAATTTTTCAGAAGAAGGAATACAATTCCCAGTGTTTGGCAAGTTGCAGTCTTTTGAACCCGTGTGTTCCCAAATGGAGCAAAGTTAATGAAATTGTAATGCAGAATTAAATCTGCTACTAGATGTGGTAGCCATCATGGTTTGCATAGCAGCAGAACAGTACTGAAAAATGAAGTGTTAAAACCAGCAGATGACAAGTTCAGTGATGTCAATTCTTTCAAAGCTAACCATTGCTTTCTTTTTCATAGGCTTGGCTGTATGCTTGGAATAAAATAACAAAGAAAGCAAATCTTTCACGGAACAGTAATTTAAACCTGTCCTGTGCATTAGAGACACTGGGTCATGAGTAGTCCAAGGTCTTAATAACTGAAGGTAACACTGAAATGAATTTCCCTTTCCTCTTCTGGGGCTAACTGTAATTTTGCAACAGATCAGTCCTATCATCAGTTAGACTGCATAGATATAAATATCTAGAAATTATACTAAGTAAATTGCAGCAAGGCCAACTCAGTTCTTTCCCAAGGGAAGGACTGCTTGTTCCAATCATGATTTGAGCCACAGGCTTTTATAGCAGGACTGCAAAAATCTGATGAAAATTGTATTAGAGTAGGATCAGCCACCCTTGAACGTATTACGCTTCCAGCTGTGAGCAAATTTGTCCCAGAAGCCTAGTGAATTTTGTGCGGGGTTCCTAATTTTCCCAAAATCTTTTCTTAATGACGTCTATTATTAGAGCTATTTCTTCCTCCTGAGTGTGTATAGAGAAACAAGCAACCTGTGATTAAATGTGTGTTGGGGTCCTGGCCGTAGCACTTGCTGATTCATGAGCAATTGTGTTTTCAGAAGCAAAAAGGCAATTACGCTCCAGAGAGCACACTTTAATTGTTCAAATAGGTACATTAAACTTTTACACTTGAATAATAAATTATCTGGAAGTAGATCTTCCTCTTTGCAGCTACTTTTTATCTGCTCCAGCCACTACTAGAAATCACCAGGCAGATCAGCAGCCCACTGAGCTTCTGACCGTATCCTGGGAGTTGGTCCTCACAGATTGATCTTTTCAGGACTGGGTTTTGGCTTCTGCTGCCTTCAGACGGATAGTTCTGTAGTTTCTGGAAGCATGATGCCCTGCATTAAGCATTAACGTTTTTTTAAATGCATGCAAAAAAAAGCAAAGAACTGGCTGGAGTGGTGTCCTGAGTTCAGCAGAAGCAGTCATTTTTCTCCTTCTCGGTAGCTGGTGCAGCGCTGTGTTTTTGACTTGTGGCCTGAGAACAGCGCTGATAGCACCAATGTTTTAGTTACTGCTTAGTACATTTTGGTCTGGCCAA
>JAOEHY010026643.1:0-17575 GCA_025447955.1 Psilopsiagon aurifrons | reverse complement strand
CTCATATCCAATCTAAACTTCCCCTGTTTAAGTTTGAACCCATTACTCCTTGTCCTGTCACTACAGCCCCTAATGAAGAGTCCCTCCCCAGCATCCCTATAGGCCCCCTTCAGATATTGGAAGGTGGCAATGGGGTCTCCACACAGCCTTCTCTTCTCCAGGCTGAACAGCCCCAACTTTCTCATCCCATCTTCATACGAAAGGTGCTCCAGTCCCATGATCATCCTCGTGGCCAGCTTGGTGTCATGGGCAAACTTGCTGAAGGCTCACTCAATCCCACTGTCCATGTCACCGATAAAGATGTTGAACAAGACCGGTCCCAACACCGATCCCTGGGGGACACCTCTCATTGCTGACCTCCAGCTGGATGTTGAGCCATTGACCACAACTCTTTGCGTGCGGCCATCCAGCCCGTTCATTATCCACTGAGTGCTCCAGCTATTAAATTGATGCCTCTCCAACTTAGAGATATGGATGTAATGTGAGGCAGTGTCAAATGCTTTGCACAGGTAGATGACATCCACTGCTCTACCCCTGTCCATCAGTTCCGTAGCCCCATCATAGAAGGCCACCAAATTGGTCAGGCAGGATTTCCCCTTCTTTTTTTTTTTTTAAGACCTATTTTTTAGGAAGACTAATGGTGGTGGAAAAGGGGCATTTCATTAGTGAATCTGAAACTACATTTCGGCAAGGATACTGAAGAAGAGAATATCCTTTCAAGTGCAGCTGAATGCCCCAATTACTTTAATTTTTGTAATTACTTTTTCTCTTTTGAAATTGAAGTAGTTTAATTGCAATTTCCTCTCACTGTAACAGTGGGAAGAGAAAAAAATCGTATTGAGGGTAAACTCTCTTCACACAGCTGCAGCATGGTGCCATAGCCCAAAAGTCTGAGGGCAGGATTTTCTCTGGCATTGGAAATAGCATTAGAAATGTTTGTAACATTATGCCAGTGCAGAAATGAAAGTCACTTATCAGATCATTTAGGTCTTAGAGCTAATGAGAAGCCTTCTGCGGGACAGTAGAAGTAGCCCATAATCTCCTACAAGGACAGGATAATAAATCCTGTCTATCTAATGACTTAACAGCAGCAGGCCTAGGCCCAGGATCCATTGGCAGGGAGAAATACTAAACTGATTTCTGTACTTATGTCAGATAGCCTTATTAGATTCCAGTGGAGATAATTTTTCATTCAAGCAAAGATCTTGGCATAAGCATTCAGTGAATGAAAACACAGTGATGTATACATGGACTTTATTAGTTTGTTTATTACAAATCATTTATCAGAAGATGAGTGAATCTGTTTTCACTTGTTCTGATGCAAGGATGTCACCATCACAAAAATGATGCAAATGAAAGCAGAGCTTGATCCAAACTATCTATAAAATTATATCATGGGGTATAGTTCATTTATAACTTTACTGCTCTTGGGATTGAATATTGCTCCCTTGCTGTTGACATAACTAGATTACTTCTGCACTGTGAGTTACCTTCTACTGTACTGCAGCTAATGGTGATTAGTCTGGAGATCAACAGAAGACCTCTGTAAAAAGTAGTAGCTATTGTACACCTAACAGCAAAAGCCTAGTGCTTTTTCTCCAATATCAGATCTCATAAGGGGGGATATGTTACTAGCATTAAGGAATGGCCAAAAGCTGTGACAAAACTAGGTGTTAAGGGAGCAATTCCCTGTGCCCAATTTACTTAAAAAAAGAATGATAAATCTTTTTGATTCTTTGAATTGTTATTGTTGCTATTATTATTACTACTATGACTACTTCAAGCAACTTAAAAGCTAGAAACAAAAGTGCATCTCACTGTACAAGACATAGTAGTGCAACATATAACCTTGAGGGCACCTGGTCTTTTCCAGAGGAATTACAGTCCTGAGCTGGTGCCTACGATTCCTCTGTGATGCATGAGAAGAATTACATACCCAAAATTATACCAGTGCATCCAGAGCAGGAAACAGCCACAGGAAACACTGAAAAACAAGTGGGTCTGCTCTTGTCTTGGCCTTAAACAATTTATTCTGTGTTTCACAGGTCTGATTCTTCAAGTTCTCTTCAAGTCTCTACTTCATGAAGAAGAGACTATTATATAAAGTCCATGTAAGGAGACATATAGTAACTTTCTTTTATTTAGTAGCTCAGTGTTTAAAATTGTCAACAAGATAACAAAAAATAGAGTAATTTTCTTTTTCTGCCTAAGAGATTGTAAATCTGTGTCTCTCACCTCTTGCGGTCTTAACCATCAGAACAATTCAGAAGGGATTACCCTTACTGCATCTCCTTGGAAAGACTTCAGTTTGTAGGAAATTGTAATAGATGTATTTGTCCCAGTAGAAGGGGAAAGTTTGGTATCAGAACACTTTCCTGCCTAGAAAAAAAGACCTGGGTTTCTGTCGATATCCTATGGAATACCTGTTTAATAAACACTATATAAACTACAGTTGAAATTCTCACTCTGCTCAGTGCTTGTTAAGGAACACCTGAAATAGTGTGCTCAGTTTTGGTCCCTGCTATGCAAAAAATATGTGGGCAGGCTGGAGGGCATCCAGAAAAGGACCACAAAGATGATCAAAGGACTGGAAAGCCTGCCATATGAGGAAAGGCTGGAAAAGCTGGGTTTGTTCAGCCTTAAGAAAAGAAAGCTTAGGGGAGACCTTATCTCCACATTCCAGTATTTAAAGAGCGGATATAAAGAAGAAGATTCCATTTGCAAGGAGCCACATGGAAAAGAAGAGGGATAAGGGAAGCAAGTTACTCCTGGGGAGATTCTGACTGGATGCAAGAGGAAGATTTTTCCCAATGAGAACAATCAGCCATTGGTAGATTCCCTAATGTAGGACACTTGAAAGATTTGTCTGGACAGGGTGGTAAGACACCTAGTCCAGCTCATGCTTTGCTAGGAAAAATTGGAGCAGATGAACCCTGAGGACCCTTCCAAGATGTTATTCTATGATTGTAAGATTCAATGAAACTGTGCCTGAAACTGGTGAGGTAGCCATGCTGTGAGATCATCACTTTACATTTGGCTGTGCAGTTGAGGGAAGGAGTGGAAAAGCGGGTCACTTACATTTAGTCTGGAATGCTTGTTTGCTCAGTACTGTCAAACCTTAGGCACTGCAGGCACAGGTATGGTTTAGGTGCCTTTGGAACTAGGTGTCATCATGCTCCAAAAGGCTATTGAGCACAGAATATAACCCTTTTTGTATGTAATATTTCACTTAGGTGCCAACAAACCTGCTTGCATCATCTCTTAAACCACAGCTGATGTTTCAGTTTCTTCAGCACCTTCAAATGAAGTGTCTAATCCTGGCTTGCTGAATTGCAAAATTCTCTTGGTATTAATGGGGCTAAGAATTTACCTCCAAAGCTGAAAGAATAAGTCTAGAGAGTAAGACAGAATGACCACCAATTCATGGGACAAGAACATCAGTGAAGACAGATGAGGCCATTCATTTTCATCTTTCAGACCAGCTAAATTATGAAATGTATCCCTCTGTAAGTAAGCTCCATGTATACATCCATGGGCTTCATAATTTCTGCTTAAACTATACCAAATATTCTTCTGACTTCTAGTCACATTGTCAAAATCCAGACAAAAATAGCAAATAAAATATTCAAAATAAAACAATGTTAGAAATGCAGCAAACTTGATCAAGACACTTAATTACTTAATGGCTTAATTTTTACAGGGACTGAATGAGTAGATCAGAACGCTTTACCCTGTTCAGCAAATGTGAGAAGGATGAACAAAGGCATACTTTATAATAAAGGATTGCATACAGGATATACAAAGGATACAGATATCCTTCCCTAAGATAAACCATGATAGTTTAAAATTAGCAAGCTGATTACACACACACACACTTGTTATGTGGAACTGCTTGCCAAAAGATATAATAATGTTCAGGCACTTGCACAAGTAATCTAAAGACAAGAGAACAGACCAAAAGGTTTGTATTGTAAAAGCAATGAAAAGATCCACAAGTTGCATTAAAGGAGATGAAAAGAACAAACAAACCTCAAACTCCTTCTGTGTATGGGACATACAGACTCATACACACAGTCATGTACAAGTAGTCACTAAATGCCTGACAATCAGAAGTCCTTGCTAAAGAGGTTGCTGATAACCATCCACCACAGAAATTCTTCTGAGGTCTCCAGTGCCAGGTAGTGCCAGGGACAGATCCTATGGTTGATGTGTTACAGCAGCTCCTGCATACTTGGAGCTAAGCACTGGCATGGTGACATGAAAGGCACATGGGGACTTTAGTTGTCTGTTTTCACAAAAGTAGCAGCTCTTAGATATGTCAAAGCATGCACTCAAGACCGGACAGTGTCTGACATCCTTGAGAGCTCATTAAAAGGGCTCAGTACTTTTCGAGTTAAGCCTTTTGTATTTTCCACTGACAATGCAGCTTCAAATGCTTCTGTCTAAGATGGGAAATATCAATTTAAGCATAGCAAATATGTGCTCTCTTCTTGCTTGGCAGTGATTTTGGGATCCATAAATCATTAGAAATGAGAAAAAAAAAAACAGTTTAACATGTCTATTGCTGCTTTGCTTCTAGTACATGGGCAAACTTCTTAAGGATCATGTTACCTATTTGCTTAGGTAGAGGATATTAGAAAAGACAAATCTATTACTACAAGGTGACTGAACCCAGGGGCAAATAAGGTAGCTGTTTAGATGTAAAATGTCCAACGATTGCTTGAGTGAAACTTCTGTGTTAATATCTACAAAATTAATTATGAGCAATGCTCATGATCCTAAGAAAAAAAAACTGTGTCACTTCAGTGCCTCTATGACAGTTTAGTATGAATAGCAATGGAAGCTGAGATGCTGATGTTGCATATCATGACATTTTTTTTCCTGACGGCTTCTCAAAGTCAAATCCTATCATTGGATTATTTAATAATATTGATTCCAAATGCTAGAAGGACAAGAAAGTGTTTTGCTATTAAAGGGATATGCGCAATGAGGCAGTGTGAGGGATTAGCATATTATTTCAGTGAAAAAAAGCATACAACCAACATATTGTCCTGCAGGATGGCTTAAGGCGCCACATGTTAAGCAATTTGCAGTGATGAACTAACTAAAAATTTCATTTTGTTTCAGAACTCTTCTACCAGCCTTGCACTGTCAGCCCAAGCTGAAGGCCAAATCAGTTTTCTGCTGTGAACAGAGAAAGTCCTGAATAGATGGAAATGTTTTCCATGAATTGGAGTGCAGGTGATGAGGACATGGTTCAAGGTGTACCTGAAATATTAAGGGACTAGACTCATATGAACATACTTGGATGTCCGACATTTTAGAATACATGCTGAGGTCTCTGCTGTGCTGATCACACTTCAGAACACGGCTGGCAAGGGCTTTAAAACATGGTATATGACAGAAAGACCTGTAAGAAACAAGTAAATCCCTCCTTTTTAAGCAGGTGAATCATTATGGCTTCTGACTTTTCTGAAGCTCAGCAACAAACAGAAGCTCATATTTTTACAGCAGTATAGGTCTCCTTCATGGAGTGGTCTTACTTCCATTGCAATTCACATACTTGTTTGGATAACATGGAAGGATATATAAGCCATAGCCCTTTCTAACTTGATTAGATAGATGATTTGATAGCATGCTGAAATATTTATAATGTGGATATGGTTCTAAAGAGCCATCAGTATTCCTTTAAGGATAAATTGCTTTGCCACAATTTGCTGACAAAAACAAGGAGCACCAACTGTAAGAAGTTGAGCTAGACTGAGCTATGGCATGATGCTTAATTTCTGACTGAACAGAATCAGTAAAGCAAATATTCTTTCATTAAAAATACCACATAAATCCAAAGTAATTAGGTGCAAATAAAAATTGTAGTCTAAGCCATTTGAACAATCTCCTTCCAGTCTAATTTTCCTTGAAAAGCATATATATATAACAGGATATTTTATAATCCGAAATGGATGAAACCTTTTGTCTCAGCATACCATAATGTCTCAAATTCTTCTTTTATGTTAGAACAACGGTAAGAATAGGAATTATTAATGCATATTTATTAAAATAAACCTAAACATTGGTGGTCACAGAATCTCACAGCCTTTGCAAAGTATGGTTTACTGGATATTACTGACAATCACGTTCTATAATGGGAATCTTTAGGAATTTCATATTGATTGTATTTTTCAGTGGGGAGGACACTTTCCACTGGTTGAGGCTTTCTTTAAAGAACATTTAATTTTTCTCCCACTTTAAAATTATCTCTCCAAAAAATATTAAATGCTGGATTGGAACAGACTGAGCTAATGTATTTTGGACTGGTAGACAGTTTTCAATGATCCATTTTGTGTGACCTGATAGAATGCCTCATGAAAGACAGGCATGGGCTCTAGTGTTTCTCTTGGCTTTTGTGATTTAGGTGTGGTATGGTCTTATTAATGTTGGTTTTCTTGTTGAAATAGTGTGTAAGAAAAACTCAGAATATCTATTCCATATGGAAGACTATGACTCCATGCACTCAAACTGTGATGTGCTCAAAAGAAGAAACTGTCAGACCAAGACAGAATAAAATATTTCAACGTTATAAAATTCAGTTTTCTCAAAAAGTTATTTTCAGGAAGAACGACTGATGCTTTGACTCCTCATGCTGATTGAAAATCTGAAAAAGAAGATTTCTGAATAGAATTAGCCTTGCAATGTAGATTGGAAATTTGAAGAGCTTACTGCAGTATCACATTTTCCCCCCTGCACTCGGAACTGGTGAAGCTGCACCTAGAATACTGTGTTCCGTTCTGGGCCCCTCACTGTGAGAAATACATTGAGTTGCTGGAGTGGGTCCAGAAAAGGGCAACAAAGCTGGAGAATATGGCTTATGAGGAATGGCTGAGGGAACTGGGGGTTTTAGTTTGGAGAAGAGAGGGCTCAGGGGGGACTTTACCACTCTTCTGAAAGGAGGTTGCAGTGAACTGGGGATTGGTCTCTTATCCTAAGTAACAAGTGACAGGACAAGATGTGATGGCCTCAAGCTGTGCCAGAGGAGGTTTAGACTGGATGTTAGGAAAAATTTTTTCACAGAGAGGTTGATCAGGCATTGAAACAGACTGTCTAGGGAAGTGGTGGAATAACCATCCCTGAAAGTGTTCAAAAACTATGTAGATGAGGACCTCAGTGATCTGGTGTAGTGGTGGACTTGGCAGTCCTGAGGTATGGTTGGACTTCATGACCTTAAAGGCCTTTTCCAAGCTAGTTGATTCTATGATTCTAAATCTAAATATGTATCAGATAGGATTTTAAACTTCTTGCTGCCATCCTGTGGATGATATGGACAATTACTTCAGTAACAATGTGGGAAAAAACTGCAAACAAACAAACAGAAACAAACAAGCCGGAGAAATAACTGCCTTAGTAGAAAGTAAATTCCAGATAAATTAATAAGATTGTTTGTCTTGGGACACGGAGACATATTCTACTCCTCAAGCAAACTGTTGAAATCAGGCAAATCAGATTTAATCTCTGACACACTCCTTGTGTAATGTAGACAACAGTGGTCTGTGAAGGGAAAATTAATAAAGTGCATTAAAATCCTTAGAAGAAAGCCGGACAGATATGCAAAACATTTTTACATAGCACATCAATGCTAGATCAAGCTTGCGATAAACCAACCATTTCCAGGATGACAGAAAACATGGAACTTAATGCAAACAGCCCCTCAAAACTGCTATCATACAGAATTGGGTTACCATACAGGATGCTGAATAATTTTTAGTTCTCCTTTCCATCCTGTCACCATAGTGGAGGATGGATGTGTTGTTTAGAAAGCCATCTAGAACCTTAGATCAGTGGAATTCCTGGATTTAGGGCTCTGCCCTGGGTTCAGCAGTAGCAGTAATTTTTTGCTGCCTTAGTAGCTGGTGCAGTGCTGTGGTTTTGACTTTCAGCCTAGGAACAGCACTGATAACACCAGCGTTTTTAGTTGCTGCTCAGTAACGTTTACTCTGACCAAGGACTTTCTCAGTCTCATGCTCTGACAGGGAGGAGGGGGAGCTGGGAGGAAGCAGAGACAGGACACCTGACCCAAACTGACCAAAGAGGTATTCCATACCATAGCACGTCATGCCCAGTACTGCGGGCAGTTACCTGGAAGGGCTAGATCACTGCTCAGGTTGGGCTGAGTATCAGTCAGCAGATGTTGAGTGTTGTATTCTTTTTCCTTGTTATTTTCCTTATCATTATTATTATTGGTGGTAGCAGCAGTGATTTATATTATACCTTAGTTACTGGACTGTTCTTATCTCAGCTCATGGGAGTTACATTCTTTCAATTCTTCACCCCATCCCTCCAGGAGTGGGGGGAGAAAGGGGGCAGGGAGTGAATGAACAGCTGCATGGTTTCTGGGTTGGCTGGGCTTAAACCACGACAGTTCTTTTTGGCGCTCAACATGGGGCTCGAGAGGTTGAGATAAAAACGGGTCTGACCGGAGTGTGTCTAATCGTATTTGTGATAAGCATTCATTGTTTCAAATTAATAGTCACTTGTCACAATGCTAATTTATTGGTTCTCAAAGTTGTTGCTCTTTATCTTGGAGTTTCAGCATGTCGTACCTTACTTGCAGACAGCATGTCTTAGTGTTTATCACCTGTGGGCCTTCGGCTCAGGTTCTTGCTTCATTGTACTTTATTGTAATGACATGTAATACAATAGACTCATTGATCATGAAGCTGATCTGGCTTGTGTTCCCAGTGTGGTCACCACCTCTATACTTTGGGAAGTATATAATGAAAGTGTTTAGCAATTACACATCTTTTTTCCCCCTCCTCAGATGGTCAACCTGTGAAGGAGACATTGCTTTACCTTCCCAGCTCCCCCACCAGGCCATTTACAGCACCATTTGAGAGTTCTGAAGGTTTTGACTGCCCTTTGAGTACCCTTGAGACCTGCCTGCTGATTGTGATGGAGATCGTCATGTTGGCACACATACAGAGTGTGTTTTACCCATGACAATTCCATCTGATCTCGAAAGTTAAGCAGAGTCGGGTTTGGGCCTTGCCTAGGGTTAGACAATGGTATAGGAGGAGCAAGAGATTTTCCCCGAGGCTACACAGCCATGAGTGGCAGGGTGTGTGGGACAGTATGGGCAAGTATCCAGGCCAGTGGGCCCCTCCAGTGCCTTGGAACTTCACCACTGAACAAGTGCAAATTCCAGAAACATTAGTAAAGCATTTAAATGAGGTGCGTTGTCATCCTGGTCATACCAGAGAGGGACAAATCTTGGCAACGTGCTGGGGCTTGGCCTATGCTTACAGAGCCCTGTTCAACATCATCCAGCACCTTCAAAGGGAAAAATATGTCTCTGGATCTGATGTCAAAGCAACCAGCAATGCAGCTACTCTAACTCTAAATACAGCAGCTACACCAACCCTAGTGACAAGTACAGTAGCTACTCAAACTCTGACTGCAACAGACAACACAGCTACTCCAGCTCCACGCACAGCAGCTACACCAACCCCAGAGACAACTACAGCAGCTACCCAAAACCCCAACAGCAGATACTGCAGCCACTCTGACCTCAGTGATAATCACTGCACCTAAACCAGAGGACCAATTCATGCCAATATTGGTTGCCCCCGATACACAAGGGGAAAAGCAAAAAAGAGGCAGGGAAGACGAAGCAGGATGAAGAAAAAATGTACTCACCACAGACAGCACCTGGCCAGGAGTTATTAGTACGTGAATCAGAGGAAGAAGAGGTGACTTCTTGACCCTGGACTGCCACAGATTATGTGAAAAGATTTTACCTGTCAACCAGGGGAGCACATCATCACCTGATTGCTCCGATGCTGGGACAATGGGGCCAACAGTCAAAAACTAGAAGGTAGAGAAGCCAAGCAGCTGGGATCATTTGCTAGGGAAGGGGGAATTGACAAAGCAATTCCAAAAGAGAAACAGTCCCTCAGCCTTTGGAGGAGGGTCTTGGCAGCTGTGAAAGAAAGGTTTCTATGCAAGGATGATGTCACAAGTCGTTCGACCAAGTCCCACAGAAGTATAAGTCTCTAGTAGATGCCAGTGCACAGTGTACCCTGATGCCATCAAGCTGTCAAGGGGTGGAACCCATTTCTATTTCTGGAGTGACATGAGGATCCCAAGAGTTGACTTCACTAGAGGCTGAAATCAGCCTGACTGGGAAGAAGTGGCAAAAGCACCCCATTGTGAACGTTCCAGAGGCTCCATGCATCCTTGGCATAGATTACCTCAGGAAAGGATACTTCAAAGACCCAAAAGGGTACCGATGAGCTTTTGGTATTGCTGCTCTGGAGACAGAGGAAATTGAGCAGCTGTCCACCTTGCCTGGTCTCTCAGAGGATCCTTCTGTTGTGGGATTGCTGAAGGTCGAAGAATCACAAGTGCCAATAGCAACCACAACAGTGCACCGGTGGCAATATCACACCAACTCCCTGATTCCCATCCATAAGCTGATCCATAGACTGGAGATCAAGGAGTGATCAGTAGGACCCACTCACCCTTTAATAGCCCTATATAGCCTATGTGAAAGTCTAATGGAGAGTGGAGACTATCGTGGCCAGGACGAAGTTGCACCACCATTGAGTGCTGCCGTACCGGACATGCTAGAACTTCAGTATGAACTGCAGTCAAAGGCAGCCAAGTGGTATGCCGCGATTGATATTGCCAATGCATTTTTCTCAATTCCTGTGGCAGCAGAGTGCAGGCCACACTTTGCTTTTACTTGGAGGGGCGTCCAGTACACTTGGAACTGACTGCCCCAGGGGTGGAAACACCGCCCTACTATCGGCCATGGACTGATCCAGACTGCACTGGAAGAGGGGCAACCTCCAGAACACCTGCAATACATTGATGACATTATCATGTGGGATGATTCAGCAGAAGAATCCTTTGAGGAAGGGAGGAAAATAACCCAATCCTGCTGAAAGCTGGTTTTGCCATAAAACGGAGTAAGGTCAAGGTACCTGCACAGGAGATTCAATTTTTGGGAATAAAATGGCAAGATGGACATCACCAGATCCCCACAGATGTGATCAACAAGATAATGGCAATGTCTCCACCAACTAATAAGAAAGAAACACAAGCTTCTTGGGTGTTGTGTGGTTCTGGAGAATGCACATCCCAAATTACAGTTTGATTGTAAGCCCTCTCTATCATGTGACCTGGAAGAAGAATGATTTTATATGGGGCCCTGAGCAACAACAAGCCTTTGAGCAAATTAAAAGAGAGATAGTTGATGCAGTAGCACTTGGATCAGTCTGGACGGGGCCAGATGTTAAAAATGTACTGTACACCGCAGCCGGGGAGAATGGTCCTACCTGGAGCCTCTGGCAGAAAGCTCCAGGGGAGACCTCAGGTCGACCCCTCGGCTTTTGGAGTTGGAGGTACAGAGTCTCTGAGGTCAGCTATACCCCAACTGGAAAAGAGATACTGGCAGCCTATGAAGGGGTTCGAGCTGCTTCAGAAGTGATTGGCACTGAAGCACAGCTCCTCCTGGCACTCCAGCTGCCCATGCTGGTTTGGATGTTCAAAGGCAGGGTCTCCTCTACACATCATGCAATGGATGCTACATGGAGTAAGTGGGCTGCACTAATTACACAATGAGCTCAAACAGGAAATCCCAGTCATCCAGGAATTCTAGAAGACATCATGGGCTGGCCAGAGGGCAAAAATTTTGGAATGTCACCAGAGGAGGAGGGGATGAGTGCTGAAGATACTCCACCATACAATGAACTGTCAGAAAGTGAAAGCAGTAGGCTTTGTTTTACTGATGGGTCCTGCTGTATTGTGAGAAAGCATTAGAGATGAAAAGCAGCTGTATGGAGTCCCTGATGATGAGTTGCAGAAACTGCTGAAGGAAAGGGTGAATCAAGTCACTTTGCCAAGGTGAAAGCCATCCAGCTGGCCTTGGACATTACTGAATGAGAAAAGTGGCCAGTACTTTATCTATGCTGACTCATGGATGGTGGTAAATGCCCTGTGGGGGTGGTTGCAGCAGTGGAAGAGAGCAACTGTCATTGCAGAAGTAAACCCCTCTGGGCTGCTGCACTGTGGCAAGATATCGCTGCCCGGGTGAAGAATCTGATGGTGAAGGTACGCCATGTGGATGCTCGTGTACCCAAGAGTCGGGCCACTGAGGAACACCAGAAGAACCAACAAGTGGATAAAGCTGCTAAGATTGAAGTGGCTCAGATGGACTTGGATTGGCAACATAAGGGTGAATTATTTTTGACCTGGTGGGCCCGTGACACTTCAGGCCATCAGGGCAGAGATGAAACATGCAGATGGGCTCATGATCGAGGGGTGGACTTAACAATGGACACTATTGCCCAGGTTATTCATGGCTGTGAAACGTGCTGCAGTTAAGCTAAATGGATAAAGCCTCTCTCGTATGGAGGATGATGGTTGAAGGGCCAATATGGGGAGGCCTGGCAGATTGATTGTATCACACTCCCACCAACCTGCCAAGGCAAGCGCCATGTGCTTACCATGGCGGAGGCAACTACCAGATGGCTGGAAACATGAGCTGTGCCCCATATCAGTGCCTGGAACACTATCCTGGGCCTTGAGAAACAGATTTTTGTGGTGACACAGCACCCCAGAAAGAACTGAGTCAGATAATGGGACTCATTTCCAGAACAGCCTTATAGACACTTGGGCCAAAGAGCATGGCATTGAGTGGGTATATCACATCCCCTACCATGCACCAGCCTCTGGGAAAATGGAACAGTACAATGGGCTGTTAAAAACTACACTGAGAGCAATGGGTGGTGGGACTTTCAAACATTGGGATGCACATTTACCAAAAGACACCTGGTTGGTCAACACCAGAGGATCTGCCAACAGGGCTGGCCCAGCCCAGTCAGAACTTCTACATACTGTAGAAGGGGACAAAGTTTCTGTGGAGCACATAAAGAATTTGCTGGGGAAGACAGTTTGGGTTATTCCAGCTTCAGGTAAAGGCAAACCCAGTCATGGGATTGCTTTATCTCAGGGCCCTGAATATACTTGGTGGGTAATGCGGGAAGATGGGAAAATCTGATATATATCTCAAGGGGATTTGATTTTAGGGGAAAACAGCCAATTAACTCAATTGTATGCTGTTGCCTGCTATGTAGAACTTTTATAGCCCACCAACTAGATGCCTTCAGGTCACCAGTGACTGGCCCTGACTTCCCTCCAGCCTTCATCCCAACAAAGAATGAACTTTGATGAAACCAGATGAGTTCTGTGGGGAAGGAATGATAAGCATCAGCAGGTAGTGATCCAACACTGAACACAGCCTCTCCTGCTCTGAAAGACTGTTACAAGAAATGGAGCCCAACATCATGGGCCGGATGGACTCAGCAGCTTTATAGGGATTTGTCCATGCACTAAGGAATGATCTCTCTCTTTCTCACTGTGTGGATGTATGTATATACATATGTATGTATATATGAGATAAGAGTGATGGTATATGGAAACTCTGGGATCTGAGCATGCCGTGAATGGTACGGAATAAGGGGTAGATACTGTGCTGGGTTCAGCAGTAGCAGTCATTTCTCTCTTTCTAAGTAGCTGGTGCAGTGCTGTGTTTTTGACTTTCAGCCTGGGAACAATGCTGATAACACTGATTTTCAGTTGCTGCTCAGTAATATTTGGTCTGACCAAGGACTTTCTGCGTCTCATGCTCTGCCAGTGAGGAGAGGAAGCCGGGAGGAAGCAGAGACAGGACACCTGATCCAAACCAACTAAAGAGGTATTCCATACCACAGCATATAATGTGCTCAATATAAACTGGGGGCAGTTACCCGGAAGGGTTAGATCACTGCTCGGGTTGGGATGGGTATCTGTTGGCAGGTGGTGAGCGGTTGTATTCTCTTCCCTTGTTATTTCCCTTATCATTATTATTATTGGTGGTAGCAGCAGTGATTTATGTTGTACTTTAGTTACTGGACTGTTCTTATTTCAGCCTGTGGGAGTCACATTCTTTTGATTCTCCTCCCCATCCCTCCGGGAGCAGGGAGAGAAAGAGGGGGAAGTGAGTGAACGGCTGTGTGGTTTCTGGGTGGGCTGGGCTTAATCCATGACAGGCTCCTGTCAAATTGCTTTGTCATGAGAAGATGAAGAGAAATGCACAAGAAGATATTCCTGAAATTAACAACAGAGGAAAAAACAAGAGAGGCAAAACCAAACCAGATGGTGCTTACCACAGGCAGCTAACCTATCTGTGAAAAATAACACCTGCATTCTCTTTTTATCTGTTAACCACTCAATAACTCTTTCCTAAGACAGCCTCAGTTCTACTTGTGACCCCAGCAGGTCACAAGTTCTGCCAGAAAGCCTGCTCCAGCAAGGGCTCCTCTCTTCACAGATCCACAGGTCCTGCCAGAGGTCTCCTCCAGCGCGGACTTCCCACAGGGTCACATCATCCTTCAGGCATCCACCAGCTCTGGTATGTTAATCACATACAGCCAATTGAGCTTAATGAATTCATTGTTTAGCAACTTAATCTGATCAATACTTCTTCAACCAAATCATTGGTGCTATCAATAGCAAGAATTTCCTTCTTCATTTAATGAACTTTGAGCTTTTTAAGCCCACAAAGGATATGTCCATTCAGTACTGAATCATAAGAAGTTCATGCCTTTACTAATGAAATAACAATGTTGAAAGGCAAAATAATAAAATATTACTTAAAAACCACAATAATGACTCCTGTATCCCGCAATATTAAAGTGATTTTTTTGATTCTATTAGCCCTCTTCTGTGCTTTGCAAGATGCGTTCTGCCCTTTGCTGATTGTTTAAGAAGGCTAGTTACTTTCTTCACTGCTGTAAGAGAACACATTTTATTTATGTAATTCTTTGGCACTATAGCAACTCACTTCTGCAAATTAAAGTTAATTTAACTCATTCAGTTTACTTAGTCAACAGAATAATTTGAGAAATACCTTAAAATTATGTATTAATGACCAATAAATGAGCTTGGAACACACTGGTTGCTTATCCAGACACCTTTGGCACAGAAACAGCTCAAGAATAAGATTTTCTTGCTATGTTACTAGTGAAACTGTATGTCAGCCAGGCCAGGAAAAGCTTCCCATACTATTTCAGGTCTCATATTTCTCCAGGACCAGAAAATACAGACATAGAAAACCAAAAGAAATAAAAAGTAAACTTTTTTAAGATTCTAGAAGCGTTGTGACATGATTCTTACCTAAGCAGAAGTTGTTCAAACTTTAGAGGTATAAAGGTGTAGGGGTTCCCACAGTTAAATTCAGAGTAAGTATTTTGGGATGAGATGTCTGCACTACAGTTTCTCGCGCCTTTATAGATCAGGTGCCTGTGGAAAACCTGGGCATTTTTGTTCATTTGAACAAAACTTGCAGAAAGAGGAAACATCAGACTGGATTGATGGCCTGAGGCCAGTTGTGTGAGTTTTGACAAGAAAAAGTGCCAGGACCCTGCACTTGAGCCACCACACCATGCAATGCTACAGGCTTGGAGGAGCGTGGCTGGAAAGCTGCTCAGTGGAAAAGGACCTGGGGGTGCTGACTGATAGCTGCTGAACGTCAGACAGCTTGTGCCCAGGCAGCCAAGAAGGCCAACAACATCTTGGATTGTATCAGCAACAGTGTGACCAGCAGGGCCCTGGCAGTGATTATTCCCCTGTACTCAGCACTGGTGAGGCCACACTTTGAATCTTGTGTTCAGTTCTGGGCCCCTCACTACAAAAGATACACTGAGGTGCTGGAGAGGGTGCAGAGAAGGACAACAAAACTGGTGAAGGGTCTGGAGAACAAGTCTTATGCAGAGCAGCTGAAGTAACTGGGGTTGTTTAGCCTGGAGAAAAGGAGAATGAAGGGAGACCTTACTGTACTCTGCAGCTACTGAGAGGAGGTTGTAGTGAGATGACTATCAGTCTCTTCTCTGAAGTAACAAGCAATACAATAAGAGTAAATGGCCTCAAGTTTCACCAGGGGAGGTTTACATGGGTATTTGGAAAAAATTCTCCATGAAAAGGGTTTTCGAGCCCAGGGAAGTGGTAGAGTCACCATCCCTGGAGGTATTGAAAAGATGTGTAGAGGTGGCACTTAGGGACATGGATTAGTGGTAGACTTGGCCCTGCCATATTAATGGGTTGGACTTGATGATCTTAGACATCTTTGCCAACTTAAATGATTCCAGGATTCCATGATTCATTAAAATATGCTGTTCAGGTAATCAGAGGTGTGAAAGCAAGACACCTAGCTCTGGGTTTCTTACCAATGACTTCGAGAGACTTTGAAAGTTTCTGAGATATGAAGACATTAAAACACAGTTTGTTTGGTGTGGGGTTTTTTGGTTCTTTTTCTTTTTTTTTGTTTGTTTTGGGGGGAGTGTTTTGTTTTGTTTATTTTTTTTTTTTTTGGGGGGGGGGTTGTTGTTGTTTGCATTTTGTTTCTTCCTTGGGGAAGGTGTTTTTTCAGAGGCCTCATGCCGAAGCCGAGGGCCCGCCCCACCGTCCCGCGCACTGTTCTCTCGACCCCGACTGGACGGGAGCAGCCACCGTTGGAGGCGATGCGGCCGCTTGCCCGCCGGGGGGCAGCAGGGCTGCACGCATAGCTGCAGCACCAGCAGGCGCCTAGCAAGGGGGAAAAAGGCTCCTTTAGGCTCCCGGTGCATGCGAAAACATGAGCCTGGCCCCGCTTGATAATGTCTGCTGGGTACACATAACTTCTGTGTGCAGAGCTGCAGTGCGGAGTTGTGGGTACGGTAGCGCTGGCTAGCGAGGAGACAGTGGGTTTATGTTGATTTGCATTCATAAATTGTTTGGATATGGGCTTTCTCACACATAAAACCAACACCTTTCTGCAAAATCTGCTGTCTAGATGGTTTTCAAAGGACACTTTTGGGGAAAATTATCCCCATGTGTCACTTATATGGTTGCAATTAAATAGAAGAGCAAATTGAAAGCATGTGAAACCTCGTGCTTCAATAATTAAACTAATACTGAATCAGCAGGAGCTGTGATGATAGACACACATGTGTATAAAGTCACAAGTACTGACCTACTTTGTGATTTTTAGTTTTATCCAAAATGCCTGACATTGATGACAGTCAGGAATTGCGCTCTGGATCAGAGAGATGTGAGATCTGACCCACTGGGGCAAGCTCAGGACTCCTGACCCCATGCCCATTTTATAAACTGATTTATGGTGTTGCTGTAGCTTAGAAGAAGTGTATCAGCCCATTGGAATCAGTGTGAGACAGCCTGGCATTTCTAGACAGTGTTGTACCTGTGCCAGTTAAAGGAAGGACTTGCTAGAGCATGGGTTGTGTTCTGGTGTTCTGAGATTGCTCCTGCCTGAATAGGAGTGGGTTTCTTTCATAGAATCATAGAATCACAGTTAAGGTTGGAAAGGACCTTAAGATCATCCAGTTCCAACCCCCCTCCCATGGGCAGGGACACCTCACACTAAACCATGCCATCCAAGGCTCTGTCCAACCTGGCCTTGAACACCCCCAGCGATGAAGCATTCACAACTTCCCTGGGCAACCCATTCCAGTGCCTCACCACCCTTACAGTAAAGAATTTCTTC
>JAOEHY010026642.1:0-15203 GCA_025447955.1 Psilopsiagon aurifrons | reverse complement strand
GAGAATATGACAGATGACATTAGGAAAATTTATTTTTAACATTATTTTTTATATGCTGTTCAAACAAAGGATCAGATCAATTAGAGAAGGCTCCAAATGTTTGTTGTGGGTTTTTTGGTTGGGTGTTGGGGTTTTTTTGTTAAGGAAAGGGGAAAAAACACTCAAAAATCAAAAGGGAACACTTGCACAGAAAATTCCTGATGGCATGGAACATAATCACCATTACAGTACTAAGGAGATGAACTCTGACCTTAACAGTATGGACTTGGACTGCTTCATGATTAATATAAACCAGTAATGAAACCAGTTACTAAGATTTCTTCACTTAACTGGGGACAGGAATATATCTGCCTCCATTCAGGAATAAAAACTGGACAATGTGCAATTTGGGTAAAACCAATTCCTTGTCCCTTTGGGGAGGAAGGAAAAAACCCAAACAATCATTAAACCTTCTTGTCCTAACTCCCTGAAAAACTGAAACCACACACTGGAAGACAGCAGCTACTATACTGGATCATATAGCTCAGTATTGGTACACTAGTATATTGAACAAATAGTAACATACTAAATCTATACATACATATATACATCTGCAAATACAGTGGGCTTATCTGCTGACAGAGGTATGTTTGATAAGGCTGTACTGGAGAAAATTACAGTAAAATAATGCATTAAAATCAAAGCAGTTATTAGTTTACACCAGTACAAGTGGTGCATAGGTATTTGAAGTTGCTTTATTGCAAATTATTTAACTGCAAATAACTTTTCATGTATTTGAGTGATGTAAGAACACAGTGGCATGAAATTATAAATATTTTGAATTGACTTACCATCAGAGCTTGTTAGAACAAAGCTCTCAGCATGGGATTGCTTCTTCCCACCTATGCTTCTGGGAAACCAGTGAAGATCTATTGGATAAATATCATCCGGAAGTTTCACTAACCGAGCAGTCTCACTGGTTAAAAGGTTCCATTTCATAATTTGGTGATCATCACTGCAGGAATATAGTTCGTCAGCTGTAGTCCATCCCACACAGCTCACTAATTCTTTATGTTTAATTTAATTAAGGAAATCTGAATATTTTTATTATTAAAAATAAGTTTATAAAATATCTTAAGTAGACTATACAAAACTGATGGAACAAAACCAGAAAGTTATTTTGATAAGATTACATGGAATGTTTGATATTTAAAATAAGATTCTTCATTCTTTCTTTGTTCTTTGGTGTCAAGAAAAGAACTGGTAGACACTCAGCAAAACCAAAGCTAACTATAATGTAAAATATAATTCTTATTATGATGCATACTTTTTGAAACACAGCTGAAATGTTGGGTTGTAATTCTAGGATGATCTTAGTGCACAATTAATGTGCAAAACACCCAACTATAATTCAAATGTGTCAGCTTTTTATCATCATATCATATATGGTTTACATATCTAATTTATTAGTAGGAAAATTATAATTTTGTTTACACCTGCTACATGCATGCCTATTACAAGGAAGCAGATATATCACTATTCCTGTCTGGGAAATATTTTAACTTATCACTACAAAAAAGAAAGGAAAGAAAATCTTGAAAATTTCTAGCAAAACATTGATAGCTTCTAAAGAGAAGGTATTACTTTAAGAGTGTTCAACAGCTCTTTAAATGTTACCTTTAAAGGCTGCACTGAATGGCAAGGTGAAGAACAAAATAAAAAGCCACCTGCACTTTACAAATATTGTACTATTACACCTATGATAGAGAAATCCTTTCTGGAAAAGTCTATTCAGAATTAAAATGTTGTTCTATGGTTTGTTCTAAGACAAAGGATATGCTTTGGTTCCTTTAAAAGTGAAATCTTCAGTCGCATTTCAGTTGTTCAGATAGAGTGCTAAAAATGAGAGATGTAAATATAACTGCAATAAAATGAAATATATATATAAGTAGCCAAAAATAAAAAGGAAGATACTAACATCAAAATTAAGTATTATTACATTAGTACTGTGGAAAAATAAGCATCAAACCAAACCTGAGTTTAAAGGGAATCCTGTTTGTACAATACCTAACTGTATATTTACCTGATTGCTTAGTATAAACGCATCAGATAGTTTAAAGTCCAAGTAATGCTACAAACTTATTGCTGAAACGTTACAGGTTGAAACACTGAAGTTCTTTTGTGCCCATATACAGCCGTGAAGGCAGCTAGCAAGGGAAAACCTATTTTCCTTTCAAAGACAAGACTAAAACTTTATTATAATTTTTGAAAACGCCTTCAACACTCTGTGAACCTGAAGGGCAGAATTGTCACCCTTACGGCTCACAGCTCACCCCCTGTCATCACAGCTACATCCATCATTACCCCTCCTAGAACGTACTACATACAACTCCTCCACAAGTCCATCAGCAGGTTAGCTGAAGGCATTCACTGGCAGTTTTAAAACAGAAGGGGCCATAATGAGGAGTTACTCTGACACGGTGCACTTGGCTCGACTACTCTCGGCCTCACAATCCGGCAGTCCCCCGGTCGCAGACCGCAGCCCCACGCCGCCTCCTCCCCTTAGCTGTTTCCTCTCCGGAGAGGCCGAAGGAGGAGATGAGGGATCAAGGACGGCGACAGGAGATTGAGCAAGAGCAGGGGGAGCGGAGGGAAAGGCAGACGGCAGAACGCAGAGATGGCGTCCGGTTAGCGGAGCAAGAGCTTGCTGCCTACGGGGCAGCCGTGAGGGAACCGCAGGTCTTCCAGCCTCATCTGCATTCCACATCTTTGACATAGTCCCTTGACACCACACAGACTGCAAAGCCTGCTCCCGGGCCGAGCCGGCACCCACTTCTCCCTCAAAGTTTCCATCTTCTCAAACGGCTAATCTGCTAACCCCGCGCTTTCTTCAGGCGAGAACCAGAGTCCGTTCCCTCAGCGCCGTCCGGTGTCAGGGGTCGGGACTCCCGCGCCCTTACCTCGCCGCCCGGAGCAATCTCTCCCTCTGCCCTGCCCAGCCCAGCCCTCTTCCCACGCCGAGCAGAGGGTCACGGCTCCGGACCCTCTCGCCCACTGCGGCAGTGAGTCAGACCTGCCACCCGCCAGCCTCCCCCGAGAGCATTAGGAGGGGGCCCATTGTCGCTCCCCCAACCCGCCTTTACCTGCGCCGGCAGCGAGAGGGGAGAGCACAGAGCGACGAGGACCGCTGAGGGAGCAGGCGGCTCCCGAGCCTCGGCGGCTTCCGTGCTAATCCCGCCTTCGTCTCCGTCCCGCGAAGCCACAGGAGCGGCGGGGCCAAAGCGGCGGCTACCCGCTCCCCCCGCGGCCAAGCGGCTCCGTCTCTATGGCTACTTCCCGCGAGACTTCCTCTTCCCTCGACCGCGTCCCACCGCCACCTCAAGGGCCCTTCCCGGCCAGGTGACACGGCTCTGTGTCGTCAGTGCACCGCCCGTTAATTTATAAAGCTTTAAACCCGCCGCGTCCCCATATTTTTTAACTATTTTTTTATTAGTAGCTAACTTTTTAAAACCTATTTATTTCAGTAACAGCACCGCCACGCCGCCGCCCGGCCCCCCCACCTCACCGCCCGTTGCCGAGCAACCAGGCACCGCCCACTGACCTACTTCTAAAATTAAGCCCTTTCCACTCGCGGCGCGCAGGGCCGCTGTCACCCGCAGCCGCGACTCTCCCTGTGTTCTTCCCCGCAACAAAAGAGCCGCTCCTCACGGCGAAGGGTGTTTATTTGACTTTCTCATCCCGCCCAGCCCGTCCGCGCAGTAACGGAAAACAAGATGGCGGGAGAGCGGGGCTTTTTTCCTCCTTTCAAACCCGCGGGAGGCCGGCCCCCTCCCTTCCCAGCATGCCCCGCGCTTTTCTAACGAATTTCGGTTCGAGTTCGCCGTTTGGGCGCCATTTTCGAGTGTGGAAGCCGCCGAGCCGCGGCAGGAACCGGAGCTGCTTGCTCTGCCACAGCCTGCAGCCTCGCTGAGGCTGGGAGCCGCCGGTCCTTGAAGGTACCAGCTCCGCGGGATGTACTCGTCGCGCAGGGCTTCGGGCAGGAGCCCCGGCAGTTCGCCTGAGGGCAGGTGGAGTTGGGGGCTTCTTCCACTGTGAGCAGGGCGGCGGAGACTTCCTCAGGGCGCTTCCCCGGGCAGGGGGTGCTGTGGGGGAGAGCAGGGGGGCGACCGGGTCTGCCCAGCACCTTATTTTTATATCTTTTCTCCTCGCCCTGAGGGAGCGAATGGTGGCGGCATCCTCTCTCTCCGGGACCGGGCAGTGGGGTAGGGGTTGCCCGGCTGGGGGCTGTTCCTCCCGAGGGACTTGGGCTGCCCGATGGCTGGTCGGTCCCCGCGTCGGCGGGCACTATGCCCTGCGTATCTGTTTTGGCTGGTTTCGGCAGATGGATTTGAGGAGGGGGGACGAGAGGGTCTTCTGCAGCCCCTGGGAGAGATCTCCGGGTTTCCCGCTGTGCCCATATGGACCTCGGGGCACCGTGAATCAGACCCATTTGGGACGGGAAAGCACAGGAGTACGTTTCGGCAGCGGAGAGGCCTGATTTTAATCTGTTTACAAAGCAGGGACCCTTCTATAAATAGGTCTGCCTGCTCCTTTTATGTTTGAAGTATGAAAGAAATTTTAAGAAAGCCTGTGGCAACTTGAAAAGATTTCGATAAGCCTGCAGTTGGACTCCTTTAATTAATGGACGGACTAAAAAAAACCTCGAAATTTTTTCGCAGATATGGGTTACCGCTGTTAAAGTTAATCCACTGTTAATAAGGAATCCTTTCTGTCCGTCTCTGACTCTTTCACCATCTCCGCAACAAAAAAGGCACTTGCCGGGAGATCGTCGAGAGATGCTTTAACAAACACCTTTGAGCTGACTCAGGGGAGGGGCTGGGCACGAATTTGTTAAATTTGTTAGTGTATGTGGCAGCTAATTTATCGCGATTTAAAAGCTGAGATGGAGTAGTTACGCTTGCTCATTCTGCTGAAGTATTCTCGGGAGGAAGGGTTGGTAAGGTAAATAGGTCTATATTGCACAATTCTGTTGGAGTGGAGCAGTTTTGGGAAAAAAAAATAAAAATCTGGTACTTTGAGAGGCTGTAATTGTCCAAGACAGCCATTGCGGAACACTTTTTAACAGGGGCATAGACTCAAATTGTCTTAAAATGAGTTCTTTCTCTCATTTCCCCCCCTCCCCCATTGTCCCAAATGAAGGACTCTCATGAGAGTGTGGGTTGGGGGTAGGTCTGAAAACGTCAAATGATTGGCACCAATTGTAAGATGACTTTCTAACCACGTCAGTTTTTTATCTTGTGAGAAGTAAACTTTCTCATGTCTGTTTTTCTGCGAGCTAACTTCGCCACTTGCTGCAATTTAAACTCTTTGGAGAGAGTTTCACTCCTACAGTCGTCATTCTTCTCATCGGCTGCTTTCTATTTATACTTTCTGGGAGCTGTGCTTAAGTGCCAGCTGATGAACTTTTGTAATGTTTTGTTCTTGATCAGTTAATTTTAGTATCGCAACTAGATTTAAGGTACTTTGTTTTGCTTTCTCTGTTAAATGTTAATTGCTAGCAGTAATGATTGTGTTACATTTTGTGAAATGAGTGTGTTGATTTAAACTGTTTAAGTCTTTGTTATAATTATACAGGTCTTTTTGTTTATCGATATATATAGAAAATATGTAGTCAGCATGGACTGTTGCAAGTAAAATGTGTGTCAGGTTTGATCTGCGTGTGTGAAGAGTGCTGCTAAAAGAGTTTGAGTATATGGCTACTCAGTTTATTTTGCAAATGTGTCTTTAACTCTTTTGCCCCCAGCATCACAGTTGCTTCCTCTGAGCATGGAACATGGCTGTATGATGTTTCAGTAGGTAGATTGATGCTGTTCCTATAGATTAGGGTTGGCGTGTTGTTCTGGGAGGGGTAATGTAACTTAAGATGTATCATTATGAGGCAAATCTTGAGGTTTTTGTTGCAAATTTGGATTTTTGTCTTCAAAATACCTCTAGTCTTTAGTTTCTAAGTTAGTCCAACATCTGGGCAAACATGTAGGTATATTTCTTAGGGGATTGTCATTCAATGCTTAGATCATGGGGTTTTCTTATTTATGTTAGCAAAGGAGATAGATCCCTTCAGTAGTCTGCTTGCTTGGAGTGGAGCAGCCAACAGAGATCATGCCAAGCAAGAGCACCAAAGCCTCTACAGCAGCCCATCGGAAAGGCAGAGAGCCCTTAGAGGAGTCCACCAGTGACTTGGAAGTGGAAAGTGAAGGCAACAGAAAGCTGGATGAAGTACCTCCACAAGGTAGGTTTGAATATTGTGGTTCTGATGATGTGTAAATTTGATGATAGTGCCTATTAAGCAACAAGGTTCAGTTGAATCTGCCAAGTCTTCCAGATAGGATTTGCTCTTTTAGAAAGGAATTTTGAAAGCCTTGACTCCTGGCAAGTTTTAACTGCCTTTAAACTGCTAAAGAGGGCTTGCAAAGAGTTAAAGTGTTTGGACCAGTGATTTAGTACAAGTGCAAAAGCCATTTGTAGACTTTTTCTTAATAAAGCCTATCTTATATTCCTGATCTGTAACATTGTCCCTAAGTTTGTGGTACAACAGCAGGATTTTTAAAATTTCTGTGCAGCCAATGGTATGGGATTTCTTGGAATGGAATAAATGTTAAGTTTATTTACTTAACTCTTAAAATGATTTGACTTTCTGTTTCATGAAGCAGTGTATTTTCTTGGGTTTCCTGAATTGAGTTTTTCCTGAAAATGTCTGGAAAAAACAGCACTATGTCTTTTTAGGTAACCAGATGTGCAATTATTAAAGCAAGGTATTTGACAAATAGATTAGTATGTTGAAGCTGGTGGCAAAACCTGCTGTCTGAAGAGAAAGTTGCTAGTAACTGTTGAAAAGCTGCTTTGCTTACAACTAGCTGATATCCAGGGGGCTAGTTTGTTTTCGTAACAAACTTCCTGTCTTTGCAGAGTAGTTGTGCTGTCATTACAGCTTTCAGAGCATTGTGCAGCGATCCCCAAATCTTGCAGAGTGACTTGTGAGCATGCTTGAAATGTGGCTTTGCACTTATTAATTAGAAAGACTTTGCCTGTTTCAGATTTGTAGGCTTATTGTGACGGTTGTAGCTATTGTAATTGCAGAGTGCCTATTAAAGTGTTAGAATAAGAATTACATAATGAAAGAACAAACCCACTAGTGCATTGATGGGACATCTTAAGTATCTTTTTTTAAAGATTCAGTTAATGGGAAGAAGAATTTTAATTCCGTTTAGCTCACTTTAGTAGTTACAGGCAGAAGTATAGGTTTGGTTCATATAGAAATACTGTTTGCTTTTCCAGTTGAACATTTTAAAAGGTGCGTAGTCATTAAAAGCTTATAGTATTTTTTTTTCTTCCTTTCTGTTTATTTTTGATGATTTTTAGCAGTGTCAAGCGAGGTGGTTGATAATCAAAGTTTAGAAGAGATTTTGGGTAGCATCCCTCCTCCCCCACCTCCAGTAGTGACCAATGAAGCTGGCGCTCCTCGTCTTATGATAACTCATATTGTAAACCAGAACTTCAAATCCTATGCAGGGGAGCAAACTTTGGGACCTTTTCATAAGGTATCTGTCTTTTGCCTTAAGCATTTTTTTAACTGAAGGTAAGACTTCACTCTGTGTTAGTATTCCTTTCTGTGTTTTCATGTAAGCTTTCCTCAAAATACCTGAAAAATATTTAAGTTTTAGAGTTACTTATATAGTGATATCCTAAGTTTTCATCATGGGACAGTAAAGACAGTTAAGTGCAACTTTGTGATACTGTACAATTTTAATTTGTCAGTAAGCCTTAAAAAGGCAGAATTTTCTCTTTATTTCGTTTACTGGAGAACTTTTAGGGGTGTGTTTTGAAGACTGAGAGTATTTTTTAATGCCCACAGGAGACTTACGTGGCTAATCATGAAACTTTTCTTGCAAACATGCTTGCTAAATACAGTTTTGCTTTGAGTTAACAAGTTAAATTTTAGAAAGCTGAGTTGAGGTGTGGGGTTTGTTTATTAAATAAGTTGTGCTGCTTTACCTTTGGCAGTAAAAACTAAGCTATCAAATAATCTGCAGTTTCATGTGCTAGGAATAATTGTGTTTTGAACTGTTCATAAATTAAATGGGTGATGTACAATGGCCAGGATCTATTTTCCTTTCAATATCACTTTTTCCCCTTTTATTATGCAGCGTTTTTCATGTATTATTGGGCCAAATGGTAGTGGAAAATCCAATATAATTGATTCGATGCTTTTTGTGTTTGGATATCGAGCACAAAAAATCAGATCCAAAAAACTGTCTGTGCTGATCCATAATTCTGACGAACATACAGATATCCAGAGTTGTTCTGTGGAAATCCATTTCCAAAAGATCATTGACAAGGTATGTATGCTTGTATTCAGAACAGTGGAGACTTTTATTCTTTGAGGATTTGAAAGCTTTTAGTGTTTGGTTATTTCAGTTTGAGTTAGGGAAAACTTCATAGTATGATTAGCTTACTTTGGGGATATAAAACATGAAATCAAAGTTAATTTGCTTAAAAAATTCCTCTCTTGAATAGTGCAGCTCTTAAAATATTAAGGACTTTTTTTTAGTATCTTCTGCAAGACTGATATCTAGTACATGTGTTTTATAACTATTTGGAAATATGTAATAATAATTTTAAAAAGTAATTTTAGAGTTGTTCTCTCATTTACCTGAAGTAAATAAAACTGCTTTATGAAATTAGTAGGACCCTACGAATTTATAAGTCTGTTTGAAAATGTTATATATTCTTAAATTTATAATGTGAGAATATATATTAAGAAATATAACTTATTTAGGAAAAACTTTTCAAACCAATAAGGACCTAGTTTAGGTTTTCTAAATTTAGAAAAATATAATGAATCTGAAATTTTTATTTACACTTTGCATACTGTAAACATGCCTGGTATTTTCAAATGGATTTTTTATGGATCTCACATCCTAACACTAATTTTTTTTGAACCTGGTATTTTGTTTGAATTAAATAAAGTGTTGGCAAATTAAAAAAAGATACATTTTGCTTGCAACTTAAATGTATTGATAAATACTTGTGGACACTTTTATTGATTTAATGCAATTAGAATTCAAGGAATTTATTTATCTTTATTTAAATTTAACTTTTGTATGCACATTCTAGCTGAAGTATCAACTGTTGCGTTTGGGATCAGTCAAAATAGTGGGAAATGTTCACTGAAATTTCAAAAATTATGTTGATAAATTGGCAAAATATACAGCCTTTGAGGCAACTGTTTTAAGAGACAAATACCATTTTCTCTGACTTGACACATATGCACATACCCTTTTGCTTTTATTTATAAAATCAGATTCAAAAATTGTAAATTTTGTTTCAGTGGACTTCATTAATGTCTAGAAGCTAAACTTATGATCTAAAAAACTGCTTCATATACTAGATACCAACTTGATTATGCTCTTGGGTGTTAACCTGGGAAAGTGGTAGGCCAGTTTAAATCTTTACAAGAAGCATGCTTCATAGTGCCAGCTTTATTTTAGTTGCTGCTTTGTAGGCAATCTTAGTGTATTTTGAAGCTGATGATGTCATATTTGTCACATCTTTAATGTTTTACCTTATCTTTTACAGTTTCTCTTTAGAACTACTTAGCTAAAAGTAGTTCCTTTTCCTAGCACCATTAAAGAGGAGTTTAAAATGCAAACAGCAGTTAAGTCATTCAAGACTCCCTAATCTAAAATTTAGAGAGTGGAATAGCACAGCCAGCTTAAATTTGTAGCAGGCCTTTTCCTTTGTGATTTGAAGCAGTGGTAAAGGGAATAAATTAAGTCTTTTCAGAGCAATAGATTGTATTAGAGGTGGGAAAAGCATAATATGAAGGCCATTCAGTTTAAATTATTTGGTGGGGGTTTTTTTTGTCTGGCTCTGAGTTTTTTTTCTTTTTTTTTTTTTTTTTTAATTTGGGATTTGCAGCTCTAAGGCAATTCCCTCTTCTACTAGACCTGAGAGTGCAATTGACTTAAAACCCTAACCTGATGACATTTCTGTGCTTAATTGTGAAATATGAGGTACACCTGTGATAGAGTAATTGTTTTTCTGGCTTTTGTTTTTCCTCAAAACAGGAAGGAGATGATTACGAAGTCATTCCTAACAGCAAATTTTGTGTATCTAGAACTGCCTATAGAGATAATTCTTCAGTCTACCACATCAATGGAAAGAAAACGACATTCAGAGATGTTGGCATTCTTCTTCGAAGCCATGGAATTGATCTGGACCATAACAGATTCTTAATTTTACAGGTTGGTGTATGAATAAAACTAATTTTAAATACAGCTGTATTTCCAGTTATAGTTGTAAAAAATACCATCTAGGTTTTAAGTCTTGCACTTGAGGCCTTAAAGTACTCTAGCAGCACATCATGGTTTGCATGCTCTAATTAAGATGCGAATCATTATTTGCTGCTTTAGAAATTTAAGGAAGAGAAACAGTTGAAGATGTTTTATAGAAAAATTTGTATTAATAAATTTGTGTTCCTGACATGTGGATGGAATAGAAGAGCTGTCATACTTGTTCCGCCCTAGCAGCACGTAAATATTGGTGTAGTAAAATAAACCTTAAACCCCAATATTATTGTGCTGCTTAAGCGTGGCAGAGATTCAGCAACTTGATTATACTGTAGATAAAAGTGCAGCGATTATTAACTTAAATCTTAATGATTCTACATTATCTATGGCTCTCTCATATATACATTGTTTTACTGGAGAAGAATGTATGTAAAAATCAGCTGTGCATGAAAATTTGAGTGCAAGGAGAAACACATGAAGTGTACTTTTTGTTTACACTTGTTTAACAACTGTAGAGGACTCTTAGGAATGGCAGGTTTATGGCAATTCAGTCTATGTTTTTAGAAGCTACAGTTTACAATCCATTCTGTAAAAATAACCTTAGAATTTGTCAATATCACTTATATTCATGTTTGACTTAAAGTTGTAAGGCTTGCTGACATCTGTTTGCTGTTTAAAAAACTGGTTGAAGAGAACCATTCTTTTGGTTTTTTTTCTGATTTTTAAATAATAAAGGAGAATTTTGCTATGTGACAAACAATTAAAATGTAAATCAAGTTAAAGTACTTGATGGAAGTATTTAGATATTATTTCAGTTAAGTAACTACATCTGTGATTACCTGTAATTATTTCACTACTAACAGGTCACAAATCTACTCTGAAGGATCATAGCCTAGAAAATTAGTGAACAATGGGAGCCTCCCAAGGTCTGAAATTTTTCAATAGTTTATTTTTGGCCTGTTTCTACCAAAGAAGCTTCCAGTTCCCCTCTAAAAAAAAAAAAAAAAATAAAAAATTCTAGCTAGGTCGCTGTGCTTGCTTTACTTCCTCAGGCCTTTCTGTGCAGTCCTTTTTTACAGTTGCACCCAGAAAAAGAGGATATATGATTTGAAGTCGTCTTGCCAATTAATTATTACCTCCAACACTTCATTTGTGCATTTTCTGTTTCAAGATGGAATGAGAAGTACCTCCAACAAAATAACTGTAGTAAATACACTTTTTCTATACAGTTGGTCTGAAATATCATTTTGGCAAAGTTTCTGAAAGGGAGAGAATATGGAGTCAAAGATGAAGCTAGGTAGAAATTATGATAAGGAGAAATGTAAAGCTTTTAGTTTTAGAGAGCATCCCCTTTTACCACTGGGAAGGGAACATTTGGGAAGGAGGATTAGCAAAGCTTTATTTTCATCTCTAGATGTGATTTGTTTTCTTCTTCCAATAATTATTTCCCAGGAAGTTATCAATGAGGAGAGCATACCTTTTCCTAGAAACTTGAACTTCATGCTTCCACTTGTACAATAAAAAATAGGGAAGAGGTATAACCAGTAAACATTAAGCCATAAAGCAATGGACACCACTGCTGTTTTTTTATTCTTTTTTTAATTTAATTTCACTAGAAACTGTACAGAGATTTTCTGTCTGTCTTTCTGACCAAGGCAAGGTCCTTCGTCTTTGCACATAAAGCTTTGTGCCTTTTTAAGGTGAAATCTACTGATTTGGTGATTTGAAGTTGAGTTCTGTCCAGTTAGGAAATGTAGCAATGTTTTCTGCATAACGACAGCAAAACTTAAAACCCCAAATACTAAAAATTGTGGTTAGAAGAAAATGAGACTTATGTCAGAAGGCTTGCCCTATCACAAGGTTAGCTGTTTCTTTTGTAATGTTTTTCAAATTAAGTTATTTAAAATTGGGGGTAACTGGTTTGTTTTGATTTTACTATTATAGCTAAACTAAAATAGGCTCTGCTATGTTTAACCTGATATCAAGTGATTTCTCGTTTAAAGTAAGTTATAAATGTCTTTGATTTTTGTCTATGCCAATAGGATGTAATTAAGATATTTCACTTGTACTATACCATTTTTGGGGCAAAAGTGAAGTATTATCAAATGCTAGTTCCAGTATATGACTATTCACTAGTTAGTACTAAAGAAAAAGTTATAGAACATACCGTTTACATGTAGTAACAAAATGATAGCATATTTAGTATTATTCAGTGGAAAAGATTTGCTTTTTAGAATACTACTTTTCTTTTTTTTTGTCTTCTCCTCCCTTTATCCCCTATTTTGTGGTCTTTTTCTGACATGGTAGATTTTGGTGCCTTTTTATGATAAGATTTTAAAGCTTAGGCCCACCTGAAGTTTTTAAAACTTGGGTAGGTAGAGCATGGTAGAAGTATTTTTGCTGATGCTATACTGAAAATATTAAAATCAAACTACTGATGACTTCTGTGTGCAACATTACAAAAAGCACCTGTGGAGGAACAGAGCATGTAAGAATGAGTAGTGTTAAAGTATTACAAATTTTGTGCCTGAACTAGGCATTTGAAAAAAGTCTTGTTTAAAAATGGTTGTGGTTATAAAAGGGTATTGCCAACATTTAACAGAAGGAGTTTGTCGCTTTTGTAATCTTTAAGTTTTAACTCTATATAGTTAAATAAGTTTGTTATATGCTTTTAATAAGTTTGTTATATGCTTTTAGTAGTTTAGGAATAGACAACATATGTAATCAGCTTGCCACAGCCTGAAACTGCAACAGGAAAAAACACATCTTGTCATTTAAAGTATGCTAAGCACTGTGGTAAAATCTAGCATCTCACTGCTGGTTTTCTGTCTTCCACATGTTCAGTCACTTGAATATATGTAAGGAACAACAAATAAAATTATATAGCTTTTTCTCAAAAGATTTGCTTGGAACATCAGTGTACGTATACAGGAATCTTGTTTGGGTTCTGTGCTCCGACCAGGCAGGGCGAAACTCTGAAAGTAAGTATGTTTGCTGTTGCTCAGTAGTGACTCGGTGAGCAGGTTAATCATGAAGCCAGAAAAAAATCTCAGCCTCTTTATCCTGGCTGATTTGCTTCTAAGGAATTGTTAAATAGATGGGGAGCATTTGAAGGAATGTCAGTTTTGAATATTGCAGTGTAGGCTTGTCTGGGGAGCAAAGAAACTGGCTGTGGACAGCAGCCATTAACACCTGCTGAAATTGGCTTCTGCAGTGTTTGAAGGTAAGAGAAGTACAGTCAATACAGTCTTTTTAAAGGGAAAGCGGAGTTTTCTAACTACTTTGTAAATCAGTATTGTAGAAATGATAAATGGCACAAGGCTTTGAATTATTTTTGTATGAAAAGACAGTATTATGGGAGCAGACTTCTGTCAGTTAATTTCCATTTACTTTAAAGCTACTTTCTTTCAAAGAAATTGAAGCTGGTTTAGGTAACTTTTGTACTAATTACAGTAGTACTTCACTTACCTGTATTTGATAGACTTGCTTAAGATTACATGAGAATATTTTAATTAAGTATAAACAGCTACAGTGATTTTATATGCATGTATTTTTGTAATCAATAGGCATGGCATTTTGCAATGTACTAAGTCCTATCCTATGGCAAGATTATGTTGTCAGAAAGGAAGCTTAGTCAAGTTTTTCACCTGCTGTTTTGTGGAAATAATGTAGGAGTCGCTCTTCCAGTGTATTGGGGAGGAAATGAGGGAGAGCAGATTTTCTTCTCACTTTGAGATAAGCCAGAAGCTCCCAATTGTTGAGGTCTGCTTTCCTAATGAGGTACACCAACATGTGAGCTAATGTGTGGAGTGGAGCACAAGATGAAAAGCTCTAGTGGGATTATAATTGGAGATCTGTGCTGCCAACATCAGTGGTGAAGAGAGGTTTGTTCTAGAAAAGTCAAGGACAGCTGAGCTGAAGTTGTAAGAAGGCTTAAAGCAAGTGTGATAATATAATTAAGTAAAACCAGATTATTTGAATAAAGTATTATGTAAAAATAGAAGCCTCACACTGATTCATGAGAGTACAGTGTTGATTTCACTGTTAAAATATTATGCTTTATGCTGAAGTGAACACAAAGCAGTGCAAAATATGCTAGTAAGTCTATGTGCAGCTTCAATATGAAATCTATTACAGTATCAGAAAACTTCTGTTGGCAATTCATATTATTTTTATTTTGTAAATTGCAACAAAACACTTGTAACCACTGTTTATTAAATTTTCTTCAGAAAAAAGGGAAATACGGAAAGTGAAGAAAAGCACTTTTCTGGGCGCAGTGTGTAACTGAGAGTGATACATTAAATAGCTTCATAAGAACATACCAATAAACTTAAACATTGTAGACTGAGGTTGACAATAACTGACTTAAATTCCAAAGAGACTCTAGATTGGCAATCTATTTGTATTCTTGTATTAAACACAAGAATGTCCATAAAGCTTCTAAAATTAGACAGATGTGCAAACAGCTTGACAAAGGCTACTTTTAAATTATTTCCAGAATGCAGAATAGTAGTTTTGTGCAAACAACTGAATGTTGTATAACAGGCTAGTTCTAAGTTTTTCCTCATCTTTGGACAGTAGTGGCCTTGTAGATTTGTGTATGTGAATTTAATACTTATTTGACTTTCTTATTTCCCAGCTACTTTATAACACTTTTCTTGGAAGGCAGAGCATGAAGTTGAGTATTTGATACTTTCTCCCCTCCTGTATATTTGCCATCTGGTAAAATTGAAGGGTAGAAATGAGATATGGCTGCAAGCACTAAGTAATTGCAGCAATAACATTGAACTGGGGGGAGGGGAGAAGAAAGGGGGGGAAAAAAAACCAAAAACAAAACCCACCACAAAAAAAAAAAAAAACAAACAAACAAAAAAA
>JAOEHY010026640.1:0-21648 GCA_025447955.1 Psilopsiagon aurifrons | reverse complement strand
ACAAGTCAAAAACACAGTGCTGCACCAACTACTAAGAAGGAGAAAAATGACTGCTACTGCTGAACCCATGACAATAATTAATCTTCCTATCCACACATGTGACTTGTTTCGTTATTGACCTTGAAGCCCAAGAGGTATCACTGAAGGACGGGGGAAAAAAAAAAAGAAACAAAACAGAAAAACAGCAAAAAAGGCTTCAATCTCAACCAGTAGGCAGGAAAAAGGACTCACTGTGCATGCTCTTTGAGCTGGTAGATCAAAATCAACCAGTCAACCAAAAAAACCCAATAGAAACAAAATACCCCTAACACACTCTAATAGAGGTAAGCATTACAAGGACTACTGTTCTAAGATTCTTAGCTAGAATATATACAACTGCATGTTACATGTATTAGATGCATCACTTGGTGCACATCTTCCCTGGTTCAGACTAATAATTTCATTTTGCAAACAGAATGGCAACAAATAAAGGCACACTGAATGGAGAGTATTTAAACCGTCAATGCCTGCCTTTTACTCATCTCTTCTACCATCACTGAACAGGCAACTTAAAACCCCACATCATCGATTAATCTACAGTCCTGTGAAACACAGTAGGAAGCCAATTTCAATCCAGTTGTTACTGCATTATTTGTTGCTAACAGTACACCTGCTTGATTCAATACAGCAATCAAACAAACCACTGTGCAATACCGAGAACTATAAGAAATGAATGAGGCATGATACAAAATAGCAGTATTCCATTTCCTAAATTTCCAGTCTACAGTCCACACCAGATGCCCAGTTGGTGTTTATCAGTATAGCTCTAATGACCCATTAGACCAATTTAGACTGCTGCAGATCTGTCTGTTAGTGTTTACAATCTAGCATTAAGAAGTCAATGAAAAAGCACAGACGGTACTATCGATTAACTGAATGAACAGACAGCTGATCTGTACTCTGTCCAGGCTCAGGATACATCTAATTTACACTGGATATGCTCGTGTCTCTAAAAATAATAATTAGTTTAGCTGTTTCAGACTGACACTACATAAATACAGGATTTCCTAGCATGTAATTGGATACTATCCTTAACCTCCATCCAACTCATTTCAGCTCTTTTCATTCCCCCCCCTTCAAAGTTAACTTTGATACAGAAAAACTTATAAATTAATAAACGTATTTTCAGGACCTTCCAAAGGATCCAAACATGGAGTGTTTTAAGTCTTGAATGCGCCAAAAAGAGCAACGTTTTCTTTGAACATCATGTCAACGACTGCAGTCCAGCTAAACTGACTGTGTTTTGGCTTTAAGGTAACACTTCCACAGTCAAAATACTGTTACACTCAATAATCCCACAGCTGGTGATACTAGCAAAACCGAAGATATTCATAAAGCTGACACAGTGCATTGATGTTGCCAGCACAAATCCTTTCATGCTTTTTTTGAGTTCTCTTGTAGCTTCCATGCCACCATTTTGTTCTGAGAAGAGATTGCCCTTATTACTCAGGCAGGAATATGACAAACCAAATTGCCTTCACATTGTCTTCTCCTCCACTCTCTAGCTGTATGCCAGCCTGAATGTTTATTAAGTCAAGACATTTGCAAAGACTTGCTCAAGACGCCCATTTTTGATACAGCTGTGAGAGCACGAGTGTCTTGTATGAAAGGAGACCCTTTGCTTTAGGCCATTAAGCAATTCTTTGATAAAACAGCACTGCTAGACAGCATCTCAGTTCAACAGTTCCACTCCACAGTCAAACAATGGCAGCTATTCCATTCTCCTATTGCAGTTATTCAAGAAGACTGTCAAAGCTCTGTCTTTATCAGTGTCTTTTTATTTTTTCTCCTTTCTGCCATTCTTCCAGTTATAGACATATATATTAATTCAGGAATTCACCAAATTTTGAGTAACTGAACTTTCCAAACATAAAATCCTTTTTACTTCTTTTAGGAGAGGCTGCACTAGAGCAAAAAAAAAAAAAAAAAAACCCCAAAAAAAACAAAAAAAAAAAACAAACCAGCAAGCTGCCTGCAATTATCTAAAAGCAAACTGAATTAGATAAAAGACCTAAATTTTCAAATTTAACCTCATTTAAAAAGCTTTTTCACAACCTTAGCCTCCCTGTTAGATGAAGAACTACTGTCCTGCTGGGACATCATTGAAGCTGTGGAGCACATGGAGCCAAGTTCTCAGGCACTCCATCCCTCCAACAGACAGTTGTAACCCAGAGAGCGTTGTGGAAGACAAATGGAGTGCTCAGCTTTAGTGGAAATCATCACTCAACTATCAATTCTGCAAAAAGGAGGATATTAATACACTTTCTCCCATTAAAAGTCCCCAGGTGAAAAGTGACATATAAGAACTAGGCATTGCTGAATTTTTAGTTGAGGTAGTACCTGGTGCAAGCAAACACTAAGCAAACAGCTTTAACAATATCCTTGTTAATTGATGCCTGTAGCAGAACAAGGTTATCCCTCTCCCCCACTACAGCACCTTGCTGCATTGCCACCCTTCACCCCACAAACCCACATGCCAGGCAGCCCCTCAGTACTCCTGTCAGATCAGCGAGCTGGACACAGCCATATGGCAGCTGCAGAGTCTGTACTGCCTTGCAGCAGGCGATGGCTCCATATGGTGCTTCAAGGAGGAATTCATTCTCCTCTCCCACTCCAGTAGCTTTATCACAGATCAGACAAGTCCATGTACAATACAAGAGGCCTTTTTGTAGAAGTTTGATTTTGTGCTGAGCTTCACATTCACAATAAAGATGTTCAGTATTTTAAAGAGAAAGTATGAAAATAATTGCATGGGAAATTATTTCTCACTCTAGTCCATAATCTTATGTTATTAGCAACCGCACTGATATATAACGAAGAATAAAAACCTCCTATCGGAGGGCATGTTTTGAAATCTAAACATATTCATCAAAAATTAAAATTTGCAGGAAAACCCAAAATCTGTTCCCACATTATTCATACATTATGTTACTGACATACTTTAATTAGGTCTAATTCACACATTATATTCACTGTCTAGATAATTTGTGATGCACTTGTTATGAAAGAGCTTTGCATCTTTATCAAAGAGTAGCTGCTTTAATCTTGCAGAATTCACTTATACAGCAAAAAATATCTCACATCATGAATTATGGCATATCTGTCTTCCAACTGAGCACTTGGGGTTTTTGAAAGCCACCTGCAAACTAGTAGCCAATAGCAAAAGTATTAAAATCTCTCTTCATCAAATACAATAAAGGAAAAGGAAAAAATAATTCATATGCTATAAGGACTAGTATTTTTTTTTTTTTTTAAATGCAGTTCAACAGGACACAGAAACTAACCTCAGTTCTTTTGAAAAATGCACTGAGCATACACTTCTACCTTTCTGTTCCCAAAGACATTTGAAACTCTGACTTGCAGGAGTTTGCGGCTGGAAGTTAGTGATACTTCGGCTCTTCCACATGAGACTGCCAGCCTGGGAGTGCTTAACTACAATATGCAGTATCACTGACTCCGAAAAGGCAGGAATTTAAAATTGAAATTAAAGATTAATACCCTTTATAATAGTGATGTAGGTGTTGGTATTATTAAAGTTCAGATCTCATTACTATACAGTTCTTCAACATCCATAGCTGATTTCTCAGCACTGATCTAAGCAGCTGTCCTGGGTTCAACAGTAGCAGTCATTTTTCTCCTTCTTAGTAGCTGGTGCAGTGCTGTGGTTTTGACTTTCAGCCTGGGAACAGCGCTGAAAACACTGATGTTTTCAGTTACAGCTTAGAATGTTTGGTTTGACCAAGGACTTTCTGAGCCTCATGCTCTGCCAGGGAGGAGAGGAAGCCGGGAGGAAGCAGAGACAGGACACTTGACCCAAACTGATCAAAGAGGTATTCCATACCACAGCACATCATGCCCAGGATGTAAAATCTGAGGGCAGGAACCCGGAAGAGTTAGTTCACGGCTCGGTCGTCAGATGGGAGCAGTTGTATCCTCTCCTCTTGTATTTCCCTGGTCATTATTATTAGTTGTGGTAGCAGTAGTGATTTGTGTTGCACCTTAGTTACGGGACTGTTCTTATCTCAACCCATGGGAGTTAAATTCTTTCGTTTCTTCATACCCTCAGAGTAGGGGGGGAAGAAAGAGGGGGGAGTGAGTGAGCAAACTGCATGATTTACGGCTTAAACCACAACAGCAGGTTTAATACAGCCCAGTTATCATAAGTGGGGTTTCATGAATTTGCAGCATCTGACTGGTGTCGAGTTACCAGCTGGTAACTCAGAACCATGCAGCCTCTCGCTCACTCCCCACCCCCTTTTTCTTCCCCTGCTCAGGGAGGGATGGGGAGGAGAATCAAAAGAATGTAACTCACACGGGTTAAGATAAGAACAGTCCAGTAACTAAGGTATAACACAAACCACTGCTGCGACCACCAATAATAATAATGCAAGGGAAATAACAAGGGAAGAAAATACAACTGCTCACCACCCGCCAACCGATACCCAGCCCTACCCAAGCAGCGATCTAGTCCTTCCAGGTAACTACCCTCCACTTATATACTGGGCATGTCACACTGTGGTATGGAATCCCTCTTTGGTCAGTTTGGGTCAGGTGTCCTGTCTCTGCTTCCTCTCAGGTTTCCCTCCTCCCTGGCAGAACACGAGACTTAGAAAGTGCTTGGTCAGTCTAAATATTACTGAGCAGCAGCTAAAAACATCGATGTTATCAGCATTGTTCCCAGGCTGAAAGTCAAGAACACAGCACTGCCCCAGCTACTAAGGAGAAAAATGACTGCTACTGCTGAACCCAGGATATATCCACCCCTTGTTCCACACCATTCATGTCATGCTCAGATCCCACATTTTTCAGTATACCATCACTTGTCTCACATATATATATAAAAATATATATACACATGCATCCACACACACACAAAGAGATATCATTCTTTAGTGCATGGACCAATCCCTATAAAGCTGCTGAGTTCATCCAATCCATGATGTTAGGCTCCATCTCTTGTAAGAGTCTTTCAGAGCAGGAAAAAGAGTGTGCAGTGTTGGATTGTTGCCTGCTGATGACACTGTGGAACTTGTCTGGTCACTGCCGAGCTTGTCTGGTTTCATCAAAGTTCATTCTTTGTTGGGAGGATGGTCAGAGGGAAGTCAGGGCCAGTCGCTGGTGACCTGAAGGCATCTACTTGGTGGGCTACAAAAGTGCTACATAGCAGGCAACAGCATACAATTGAGTTCATTGGCTGTTTTCCCCTAAGATCAAATCCCCTTGAGGTATACATCGGATGTCCCCATCTTCCCTCATTACCCACCAACTATATTCCTGTCCCTGAGCAAAAGCAATCCCACAAGTGGGCTTGCCTTTACCTGAAGCAGGACTTATCCACACTGTCTTCCCCGAAAATTCTTTATGTGCACCACAGGAACTTTATCCCCTTCTACAGTATGTAAAAGTTCTGACTGGGCTGGGCCAGCCCTGTTGGCAGATCCTCTGGTGTTGACCAACAAGGTGGCTTTTGGCAAATGTGCATCTCAATGTTTGAACGTTCCACCACCCATTGCTCTCAGTGTAGTTTTTAACAGCCCATTGTGCCATTTGATTTTCCCAGAGGCTGGTGCATGTTAGTGGATGTGATGTACCCACTCAATGCCATACTCTTTGGCCCAAGTGTCGATAAGGTTGTTCCATAAATGACTCAATATAGAGATAGATTACTGTCCACTTTTCTCATTCAGCAATGTCCCAGGCTAACTGGATGGCTTTCACCTCAGCAAACTGACTCAATTCACCCTCTCCTTCAGCAGTTCTTGCAACTTGTCATAGGGGACTCAATACAGCTGCCTTCCATCTCCAATGCTTCCAAAGTACTGGAAGGACCCACTGGGCTAGATAGTTGCCCATACTATCCCATACACCCTGCCACTCATGGCTGTCCAGCCCCTTGATCCTCCTATATCGTCATCTAACCCTAGAAAAGACCTAAACCCAACTCTGCTTGCCATTCAAGATCAGACAAAATGCTTGTAGGCAAAACACACTCTGTATGACTGCCAACATGGTGATCCCCATCACAGTCCGCAGGCAGGTCTCCCAGATACACAAAGGACACTCAAAACCTTTAGAACTCTTAAATGATGCTGTAAATAGTCTGATGGGGGAGCTGGGAGTGTAAGAGGACATCGCCTTCATAGGCTGATCACCCGAGGAGGGAAAAGAAGATACATAATTGCTAAAAATTCTATTATATACCTCCCAAAGCATAGAGGTGATGACCACACTGGGAACACAAGCCAGATCAGTTACATGATTAATGAGTCTATTGTATTGCAACTCATTACCATAAAGTACAGTGAAACAAGAACCTTAGCCCAAGGCCCCCCCAGCTAATAAACACTAAAATGGCAAATATTGGCTGTAAGTAAGGTACAATATGCTGAAACTCTGGGATCAAGAGTAACAACTTCGAGAGCCAATAAATCAGCATTGTGACAAGTGACTATTATCCAAAACCATGAATGCTTACCACAAATACGATTAGAAACAATCTGGTCAGATCTGTCATTATCTCAACCTTTTGTGCCCCATGTTGGGCATCACAAAGTATTATCATGGTTTAAGCCCAGCAAGTAACTCGGGACTATGCAGCCTCTCTCTCATTCCCCCCTTTTTCTCCCCCACTTCTCCTAGAGGGATGGGGAGGAGAATCAAAAAGAATGTAACTCACACGGGTTGAGATAAGAACAGTCCAGTAACTGAGGTATAACACAAAACCACTGCTGCGACCACCTGTAACAATAATGCAAAGGAAATAACAAGGGAAGAAAATACAACTGCTCACCATCCGCCGACCGATATCCAGCCTGACCCCAGCAGTGATTTCACCCCTTCGGGGGGTTTATATAGTGCGCATGACATGCTGTGGTATGGAATTCCTCTTTGGTCAGCTTTCCCTCCTCCCTGGCAGAGCATGAGACTCAGAAAGTCCTTGGTTAGACTAAACATTACTGAGCAACAACTAAGAACATCGGTGTTATCAGTGTTGTCCCCAGGCTGAAAGTCAAGAACACAGCACTGCCCCAGCTACTAAGAAGGAGAAAAATGGCTGCTACTGCTGAACCCAGGACATAGGTGAACCATAATTTCCCTTAAGTAGTAAGAATAAAAAGCAAGCCTGGAGCAGGTGAATGAAAGCAAAAGGAGTAATTAGCACAAAAACTTGAGAAGAAAATCTTTTGAATCGCAATCTATTTTCTGAACAGACTGGCACTACAATGGCTTTATTTGCTGCAGTGCACTTCAAACACAGGTGCTGCTCACTACAGGTGCTTAGCTGTCAAAAAAATAATAATAATAAAGCAGCCAGAATTGCACCTGATCCCTAAGCAAAAAGGGTTTGGCCCTATTTCACTCACCTTTCTGTGCAGAGGCATAAAACCACATTACTCCCTAATTGTTCCCTTTCCACAAGTAAGCCCCATTTGGGGAACTCCATAAAAAAAATAATTTCAATTATTTGCATATAGAAAGCCAGATTTCATAGCAATAATTGATTTTCAGCAGTCAAGCATCAACAGAAATGCACACAAGGGCACTGCAGTCTGGACAATAAGTGACATGCTCAAGGATGACAAGGCAATTGCAAATGCAGGTGCCAGGCATGGCTTTGTGTATGATGCCACAGGTAAAAGGCTCACAAGGAGGAACAGAAAGACAAACAGCAATTGATCTGTGCTGAACTCCATTCCTGTCTACTGCATGCTCTATTTCGTGGTTGTGCACAGGCACATCACCCAAAACCATTGCTCATCTGTGCAACAAAAGCAGCTGAAATGGAGGCAGAACATGCCCCTCAGTGTAGGGGGAAAATGAATCGTGAGCAGAAAAGCAGTCCCCACCCTCATGCCACCAGTTAAGTTTCGCCAGTATGTGACCTTTTGTTTGCCATCAAATGATCTCCCTAGCAGCCAAATTATATGTTTGTCTATTCATCAGATCCTCTGAGCATTCAAAGCACCTGTTCACGGACACAAAGGGTCTTTGAATCCTTTCTGCTCTCTATTGTGGTAGTTCAATAAATAACACAGAGAGCTCCCAGCTGGGTATGAGCAGCAGAGAGACGTTGCACAGCCAGCAGGGAACAAGATGTCAGTAGTGCCCTGTTGCTTAAATAAGGAAAAAAAATAGAGTCTGGAAGCTCAGTGACAGGTCATCCCTTTTCCTGTGTCATAAAAGAAAGATGGGGAGGGACTCTTTATTAGGGACTGTGGTGATAGGACAAGGGGTACCAGGTTCAAACTGAAACAGGGGAAGTTTAGATTGGATATGAGGAAGAAATTCTTTACTGTAAGGGTGGTGAGGCCTGGAATGGGTTGTCCAAGGAAGTTGTGAATGCTCCATCCCTGGCGGTGTTCAAGGCCAGGTTGGACAGAGCCCTGGGTGACATGGTTTAGTGGGAGGTGTCCCTGCCATGGCAGGAGGGTTGGAACTAGATGATCTTAAGGTCCTTTCCAATCCTAACTATTCTATGATTCTATGATGCTCAGAATAATTACTACAATAGCAAAGTTAAATGTTAATTTGTACAGTACTCCATGTAGCATGCAGTTCGAATGGCATTTTGGCTAGAAAAGGAACATAATTTAGCAATCTCTGTTTATTGAGCTAAAGCACTAATAGATGCCTTTTGGTAAAAATGATTTCACCCCCTTTGAAAACAAGCCAAATGAAAGAACTGTTTTTATGATTTTGATGCTGCAACTCAACAGTGATATTTGTACATACAGATTTTCAGGAACTCAGTATGGGTGGATTTAATTCCTCAGAATTAAACATTAAGAATTGCAGGAAATCCCTAAAAAATTATAGCAGTAAAACTGCCCCAGCTCAACAGGCTTGTCTGCAGAAGCAGCAATGGGTCAGGTATTTGATTTCATTGCACAGATGAACATCCACTTAGCTGGTCCACGTCTATCACCCTGACCACCTCACCCAGTTGTAGCTGCTTAAAATTAAGCTTCTCATTTAAGTTGGTAGTGGTCTTCTAAGTCTTGCAGAGGTAAGAGAGAAATAGAGGGACCTCTGATGGGTACTTACCTTGTCCAGGTATAGATGTCTAATATAAGTGAGAATAATTCACTAGTGGAGGTAATTCGTTTTCTCTATTCTTTAAATGAGACAAACAGATCACTTCAGGCAGCTAAAATTAGGTGATACAAATCTCAGCATACATATCTCTGCTATTAATGAATGTATCTTTGAGGTAAGGGAAATAGTATCCCTGTATTACTAATGGGCGAGTAGATTGGCTCTTAAGAGACTGAAAGTTATACCTTAAAGGAATCTGAAATCCATCTGTATGGAATTTAGAAGTTTAAAGTCTGAAACTATGACCCTGAAAACCCTCTGTGGCAGACACACAAGGAGCAGAAAGTCTTACTTCTTACCACAGCATTTCCCCAGCAATGAGAGGTGCCAAGAAATGAGTAAGTCTTATGGATGAGCAGCTCAGTGCCCAAATAGTATATAATCCATGTTTGAATGCACAGACCTAATACGTCCTTGCTCTAAATCCCTATTTAGAAACTAAGCTGTGAGCACACACAAGAAAAAAAAAATCAGAAAGACTTGAAGATGCTCAGGATCCCCAGACTTAGGGCCACATGGTCTAGGAGGAGTATGGTATGGTTAAGTGATAAAGGGTGTGTATTGCAGAGTGGTGAAAAACAACTGAGATTGCAAAAAGTCCACAAAATCCAGGCTCACAGTATTTCAAACTGAGCACCAGAAATGTTCAGTTTGGTTTATTAAATTCTTAAATGTACTCTCCTATATTAATTGATATCTTCATTTCCGTCTCATCAGGTACAATTATTGCAGTGACATCTGCATCAGGATAGCTTGCAGAAGTCCTCACTAAGGAGCATGACTGCCTTGCACATGACACGAGTTAGAGAAACTTCTACAGAAACATCACAGACAGCCTGTATCTCTGCAAGGATCTAACCATCTAAGGATAAAAAGAAATGCGTAGAGTAGAAATAAAAATCAAAAGAGGAAAACTGAAAGAAACACTATGTACCATTGTCTCTGAGCATTTGCTCCACGCAAACAATGTAGAGAGGAAGGTCACAGCTGAGAGAGCCATCACAAAACCCTACCTAAATGCTCCCTGTAAGGCAGGAGTTAAGACACCTCATGGGGAGTAACAGCACATCACCCTGTAACACTGTGTTGAACAAACTGAAATTACACAAGCCATCTTGATATTTCTCTCCCTAGGACATGAGAACAGTGCACAGATTGTCAGTCCTTGGCAGTCTGAGGGAAAACATCTTTTGGGATATGCTTGGCACAACCCAGGCTGTACTTCATTCAATATCCAGACACTAACGCTTTCATGTTTCACAGATTGAGCTAGTCAGACTGTATTTATTCTTAGATGGCACTAGCATTAGTGTCAGATTGTATTTTTGTACTTGGTTTGAAATCTGCTACTTCCATTTCAGGCCTGGAAAAAGGTTTCTATACTAGAAGTTTATCCAATTGTTTCTAGTTATAGATGCCAGTCCACGGAAAATTTTTTCTAAGTGCCTGGGACTATTACAGCTGTAAGGAAACTATGCAGTATGGGAAGATACTGAATTTGGTGTCTTCATTTTGAGATTGCCCAAAATGAAGAAAAATTAAGCTACTGTATCATTTGGTTCTCAGATTTACACACCATACCCAGAAGACCTATATCCCCAAACCTCTGTTACCCATTTTTAACTACTACATACGACTTGATAATTTCAAACACCGAGAAATCATCTCTCTCACTCCACTACTCAACTCCACAGGAAATAAAGTGAAACAAGAAACATGGCCCAGTACACTAAAAAAAAATCCTGACACAGAACCAACCACTATACAAAAAACCCTAAAATACTGCCAAAATAATCTGATAACAAACAAAACGTGGAAAAAATCTAATTAACATGATAAAAACACCTACTGTCATCAACAAATTGACCTGGAAAACTTATTAAAGCAGCAACAAAATAACAATACCATCAAATTGGACACCCTTGGACACAAATTTGGAGCAAAGTCCATAAAAAGGCTATTTTTTGAACAGTAGGCAGCTAATAAAAACTCAGGCCTTTTCAAGTTTTAATGTTTTTATGAACCCTAAGTTTTTTCATTAAGCTAATCCCATTAGCTCATGATCAACCGGTAACTAACACAGCTGACAGTTCTTGATACAGGGAACAGCACTTGGCAACTTGTGGCAGTAATTTACTTTTTCCTTTGCCAAGTAAATAACTATTAATCTCAGGTTGATCTAGTATGTGAGGCTCCATCATTAAGATGAGAAAGAAGCCCCAGAAGCTGTGTGAACTGTCTTGTTGCAGAGGTGGGACTTGCTTACAGGCAATGCCCCTCTGCCCCAGCCACCTCCACAATCCCTCCCTGCACATGTACATGACTTTTCCTTTTCATACTCTACTGGCATCCAGGGAAGACACACATTAACTTTTCTAAGAGAAAGGAGAGATGCCTATAATTAAAAAGCATTGCACATAGATAAAATACCAGCACATTTGCCTATTGTGCTTCTTTCCACCTGCACAGCATTAGAAATCAACATTTTTTAATTTGATTGAAGAAATACCTACAAAGTCAGAACCAATCTCATGCTTTCTATGGATTACGTTACCTAACTCCACTGCCAAACACAGTTTAATAATTCCAAATATAGCCCCTATATGTCTTTTTCTAAAGTCTCTCATTGAAGGGCTGGACACAAATGTGGCTGTCCCTGTTCTCAAAACCAATTATGTTCAGTGGCAAATCCCCTCCTATACATTCCCTCTCCATCCCCCTCCACTCCCCCAGCCTTCTGTTAGCAGCAAAGAAACAAGAGAAGTGGAGATGATAACTAACATCAGGCACTTTTCAACTGAAGCTTGTTATAGCATTTTCCCATGAATCTATCATATATTTTCTAGCAATTATTCATGTGTTTACATCCAAACAGAGAAGAGCTCGTGTCACAAATGGTGTGCAAAACTGGCAGAGAACTGCAAAAGGTGTCAAGTCTAACCAGCTTTGGTTTTGCAGAACACACAGTGGAAGGGTACACTGAGTAAGTGAAAGGTCAATCTGATGTTCCCTTTGACAGGTTTTAGACATTAAAGGTTAATACACACAAAAGATGCTAGCTCCATCTCAAAGACTGCTTTCTTTTCTGTACAGAAACAATGTGTCTTCATAGAATCATTTAGGTTGGAAGAGACCCTTAAGATTATCGAGCCCACCTGGTAACCTAGCACTGCCAAGTCCACCAAAGAGTGGCATGAGTACAAGTGAGACTTCAGGTAAACGAATGCAAGCGTCTCGGAGGACACTTATATTGAAGCACCTCAGACTGCAAGATTGCTGTTAAGAGGCTCTGTATCCACATGGTGTCTCCTCTCTGTCCACCCTGGTGGGGGTTCTGTCTCACACAGCAGAGCTGTGGGGGCTGGCACTGGACAGCAGTCTGCCACAGTGGTGCTCCCAGGTGCCTCCCAACCCCTGCATCTTCCCACTGTGCACAGGAATGGCCTCATTAGTGAAGCATCATAACCTCATTTTTCTTGACTAGGGCTCATCTTCTTTTCATTATGGATGCAGTAATCAGTTAATGAGGAAGAACTGCCACTGTTAAAAGATGGAGTTGTAACGCAAGAACTGAATTGGCATGAGTATAAGTGGAACCATATAAACTGTTGTTTAACAGCAGACTTTGTAGCTCCTGACACACTGACATTTCTGCATTTGCATTTGATATAACAGAGTTCTTACATTTCTTCACCTGCCCCTCCTGCCCAGTAATACGCACCTCTAAAGGAAACAAGAGTGGATCCAGTTTCAAAGACAGGTGGAAAGTGAATTCCACAAGTAGAGAGGAATTGTGAATAGAGTATTTTTATCTAGGTAATATTTGTAAGCCAAAACACTGACAAGGTCACACAGCAAACTGCATTAAAAAAAAAAAAAAAATCCAGTTCTAAAATAGAAGCAGCACTATTTAATTACTTCACTGTTTTCTCTTCCGGCAAAAGCATCCGCTAAGTAAATAAAGTATTTCGGTGTAGAGTTGTGATTCTTTATGGCTCTGGCTTTGGCCAGGTTGACAAACAAAACTAGCATAAACTTCAAAACCTAGGAAGCAAACAGTTATCTCATTAAAGTGCAGCACATTAACTTGCAGCCATCAGCTTTGCTGCATGCTGTGCTGTGAATAAATTAAATGTGAATTCAGAAGAAATTTGGCTGGCTGTGTCTGACAAGCTTTATTACTGTGCACATACCAGCAATCATCTACCCACTTTTGCAGAAAAAAAACATTAAGAAGGCAAGAGAAAGAGAGTCCAAGTTTATCTTCGCTGGCAGTGGAGTGGCTAAATCTATAGTGCCAGAGATAGCCTCACAAAAATGCTTTGATGGCACATACACAGTTGGAACCAATCTTTTGGACAACCACCAGTGAAGCAGATATTTTGGTGAGCTACAATTAGCAGCTTCTCCTTGGAGCCATTCCTATTGAGGGGTTGCTGCTTAAGCAAACAGCCGGTGCTCACTCCAGCAGAAATGCAATCTGAGGAGTACTGACTATGGTGGGGTTTGGCTCAGATAGGCTCATATCACAGCAGCAATCACTGAATAATGTGTTGTCCTGAGGCAGAAGGAAATATTTCTACATGTCCTTCAGTCCTCAGCCACTGTTTCTTACGCTCCTTTATCCTGGTAGCATAAGGAGGTTATAACATGTTAGTTTTTTTCACCCATTTGAAATGAAACAGTGTTTGACTGCAAAAAACAAGGATTAACATTTCTTTTCCACTGTATTTTGTAAAATTCTATCCCACTAAAGACAATCAGGATCTGTGACTAGCATTCTTTATTTCCAAATACAGACAAAATAGAAATTTGTGTATTTTAATTAGGCAAAACCATTAGACAACAAAAAGACAAATGAGGACAGAAGCAAGATGATCATCACCCTAGCTGGCTCAGTTCTTCCAAGTCACAAGTACAAAAGCAAGTGTTCGAGGCTGAAGCCATAGCAGATCAGTAATCCAGGATAAGAAGGGAACACAAATATACACTAAGAAGATTAACATCTCTGCTTACAGGATATGGTTGCTCAGATGGACTCCATACTTCTTTATTAATATTATATGGCCTGAGGCACAAGCTCTATAAGATGTTATGTCTGGATTAGCTCAATGGAAGCAGCATTATCTGACCACAGTCAAAAAATATGCAAGAACAAAATCTGGAACACTGGCATAACTATAAATAGAAGCACATGACAAGAAAGAAAGACACTGAGGTGCTGGAGAGGGTTCAAAGAAGGGCACCAAAATTGGTGGAGGGTCTGGAACACAGTCTTATGGAGGAATGGCTGAGGGAACTGGTGATGTTTAGTCTGGAGAAAAGGAGGCTGAGGAGACACCTTATCACTTTTTTAAACTACCTGAAAGGAGATTGTAGTGAGGTGGAGGTCAGTCTTTTCTCCCAAGAAACAAGTGATAGGGCAAGAGGTAACAGCTTCAAACTGCACCAGGGGAGGTTTGGATTGAATATTAGGATTCCTTCACAGAAAGAGTTGTCACGCATTAAAATATGTTGCCCAGGAAAGTGGTGTCCCTGTGTGTATTTTAAAGGTGTGTAGATTTGGCACTTAAGGACATGGCTTAGTAGTGAATTTTGCAGTTCGATTAACAATTGGACTCCATGACCTTAAAGGTCTTTTCCGACCTAAATGATTCTATGATTTTCTTCTATTAAACCTAACACCTTTGTCTCTGGCAAAGTAAAATCCTAGAGCTCCATGCTTATTTAAATATGCAGACATATTAAACCACATAATGTCAAAGTCTCTTGGACAAAAGTAAACTGAATTTCAATTAGTCCAGATTGATGGAGAATTAAAAATTAACCTTTTATTCATCAATATTTCAAAGCCCTTTTAGATTCCATTCAGTAGAGAACGCCTGTAGCAGCATCCCACTGCCACATCAAAGCTGGGGGGAATGACAAGCACTTAATTAAAGAAAGTAGAACGACATGGAATTTGCCTAAAGCCTCTGGAGGCAGCACCCATTTCACTGTCAAGTTTGATTCTACATCTGTATTCCACAGTTTAAAAAATAGTCTTACCTCTAATGAATTCTAGCAAACAAGGTTCCTGCATCCAACTTCTTCAGTGTACAGATGTAAGAATTTAATTTCAAAAGCAGAGTCATAGTGAAATTAATTAGGACTCCTCATTCAATCCAACTAATGATATGTGCAGTTAGAGAGATGACATCTATTTCAGCTTGAAACTGTGGTACATTTATCCTTCACAGATTTCTGACTGGTACATATCATTCATGATATTGTGTCTATTGTTCATGACCATCCCATTTCTGAAGCCCTTCAAACCCATCAGAACACTAAAACTGGAAACAAACTTTGGCACCAGGTGAACATAGTTAATCTGACTGCATCATTTTATGAATTCCAATCTCACTGTAGCAGCTCTGTGAATTGCTTTTAACCTTTTCTCCATGCCTCTTTTCTTAAGAGGGGAGTTGAAATATCTATTTGTCTAGAGAAACTAAATACTGATCTTTGACAATGACAACTCCTTGCCAAGGTTGACTACCTTGCTAATGGTTCCTAACCATTGTACCAAACACAAATACTCAGCAGCTGAGGGAAGGGAAAGGCAGTAGACGGTAAGAGAAGATATTGAAAAATCACAAATCCTAAATAGAAAATGGAAAAACCTCAAAGACAAGCAGGAAGGGACAACGCAATAAAATGGATCATCTGTATCAGAATAGGCCAGACAAGAACAGAAGAAAAAACTGTGCAATGGGACAGAAATAGAAACACAGTCATAATAACCTTGCCCACAGTACAGATTTTCAGCAAAGCTAAGGAAATGTAGAGGAGGTTTTGCATATAAGCATCTGTTATTTTGCTTCAGATGCCCTGTGCTTCAATCCTTATGTAAAAGTGTTCAGGCAAGCTTCTGTCTGAAGTTGCTGTTACTAGCTAGAAACCTGAAGGAGCATACTCCATGCTGCTGTCCACACATAAACGGATCTCTGACAAAGGCATGCTTTAGCTACCAAGGAGGCATTGATGGAGGGAAATGGCACTTGACTTGTGGTACTATATCCTATAGTTTTATAACCCAAGAAGACGTATCAACACAGAGTTATTTGCAGGGAATGTGCCTCAACAGAGGGCTACTGAGCTTAACCATCATCTTTCAAGTATGCAGGATCAAAGCATGGGCCTGCTACAAGTGCCTGGTAGCTACCTCCACTGGGAAGGTGGGCTGCCACTCTCATGAAGAGGAGCTGGGGAATTAGACTGATTATGTACACATGTTGGGAGACAAAAATAAATTGAGAGAGAGGAAGTAATTGCCATGTACCTTTTAAAAACCTGAGAGATAACTAGACACAGACACAGTAGGGTGTCTGTGCAACAATCTGGTAATTGAGCCTAACTTCTCTGCAGTAGTTCATAACTTTACCTCTTGTAAATGTAAGCATCCAGTAAATAAAAGTAATTTGCATTGACAAACACACTCAGCGTTTTTGTCAAACAGTACAACAACCACTATTATAAGTACTAGAACAAACACAACTTATGTATGCTCTCTGAGAGTTTACACACAGCTTCTTGTTACAGCAAGACAGCTACTGCTGTTCAACTGCTTCTGCACCACAATGTGGAGTGCTTGTGTCCTCGGCACTGCCACACACACAGAGAACAGAACTGAGAATTTGACAATATAGTGGTAAAGTCTACTCTGAAAAAAGATTGTTTACCTTATGATGGTTTCCTGCAAAGACAGAAGAACTTTCTAAACAAGTTTTACTTTTCTAGCTTGTTCCTCTATAACAAGATTTGCCCAACAAATCATGCTTTGTGAAGCTTGCGAAGGAAATTCTAATTTCTTCCCTTACGAACTTTCAAGAGGGAGCTGTCACCTGAATCAACTAATGCAGAAAAACATAAGTACACAAACAGACACACTCACATACATGTTGGAGTCATCGCAATGATTAATGTATGTCCAAATTATTACAGCTATTAACCAAGTGATTACTTTAGCACCATGTGAAACCTAGATATTTATCCTTTGCAAAGGTAATCTCTTTCCCTGTGAAGAAAAAGAAAAGCTTTGAAAAAAAGGCAGACTCCAAAACAATCAGGATTTGGCACATGAGTCCTCTACTCTCACTACACACTCATCAAAGCAGCCTAGCAGCCACTGTAAGACCAAATGTGGTCTTTTATCCTGCTTTTGGAGTTTTGTTTGTTTGGGTTGGTTTTGTTTCAGGGTTTTGCTTGGGTTTTGTTTCTTTTAAAGAATGTAGGATTCTATAAAATTACCCCCGCACATAACTTAAGCATGCTAAGCCATGGGCAGCCTCTGCCCTGGGCATTGTGCAATCTAAAACAGGGACAAGAGATGGCCAGACAAAAAAGTGCAGAGAAATAAAAAGACAAATTTGTGTAACACTACTGATGGTGGTCATGAATGGAGAAAAAGCTGATCTTTCAAATCCCCATTTATGTTTATGTCAGGCATGCATACCTGTTCCGAGGAAATATAACACATTTATTGCCAGTGGTGCCCTCAACTCTCCCACTTGGGGGGTTGGTCTAACAAAGACCTCACTCACCAAAGTAACCTTGTATTTGTCATTAGGAAGCATTTGATCATGCAGCTGTCCCTCCTCATTTCAAGAGGGCTAGACAAGGTGACCTTTAAAGGTTCCTTCCAACCCAAACTAATCTGTGATTCTATACAACTGTGCAAATTCAAACAGATTTGGACTAACATGCATCCTAACTATTCTTTTCAGCTTACAATGTCTGCGGCCCAAGTCCAGCACAGAGAAAGCCCAGGCTCTTTATTCTTCAAGCCCTTTGAGTATGCACAGCAGGTAGAGGGACAGGTTTGTCACACCTGCCCCTGGGAGTCCATTGTTAACAGTGTGTTTCAAAGAGCTAACTTCCAGAAACTAAGAAGAAACCCCTATCACTACAGGTTCTTTCTGGAGGAAAGGTGAGTGCATATTCTTCAAGTCCAGATACAAGTGATACTACCACTATTATTCAGCTTTGATGAGGTAAGCTAGCTAACAAAGCCCTGTGCTCCGCTGGTCACAATATCTGATGAAGAGAAGGCAGTCTTTAGGGTACCTTAATAAAGACCTCTCAAATCAGTGGCACAGCTGGTGTCTAGCGCAGAGGTAAAGACACTGAATGTTGCCAGCTCCAATATACCAAGTAAGTAGTGACAAATTTTAAGCAGAGAAGTCATACTGTGATTTTAGCTCTTTACCCTGAAGAAACAGAAGATAATGGAGAAGCTCACTATAGGTGAAAGCTAAGCTCACCAGCTGAAAAAAAAATGAATGGATAAATTATATATATACACACACATATATACACATACCTATACACAAAGTTTTTATTCATACATATATACACATACAAAAGAATGAAAGTGTGCATGAATTATTTGAATGAGAGCCTAAAGAATTGTGACATGTACACCTGCCTTTAAAACACTGTGATGGATCATTTGTTACATCCTAATCCTACTCACTGAGCTTTCCAGGAATTCAAGAACATGTAGTGAAAGCAGCATACACAGACAGTGACAGGCAGCAGGGAATGTTAGGAAACATGGTGACATAAAAGGGACACTGCCAAAATGCCCTGAAAACAAAAAAACCTTTCTGTCCTCTGTGAGAAACACGCATGCATTTACTAAAGTTTCAAATTAGTCAGCTTAGGGCAACACACATACAGACCTTAGCAATGACCTCATTCTGACTTTGAGAGCATAGTTTCATAAATTGCAGGTGCATTTGAAAATCCACAGTCAAACTTTTACCAGTTCCCATGAGAGCAAACTCATATACGCATGTTACCTGGGCAGGTGTCAACAAGAATCCAAAACTAGTAGGTGTGCAATGTTAAGTAAGTCAAATACCACAGAAGAATACTTGCATTCTATAAATCTCCATTTGAGCTAGATACCTGGAAGCCTAAAAATATTTACAGATAAAATTTGCTTCTTGGGAGTCCAGTGCTTGTGTCAAAAATAATTAAAGACTCTTTTCATGCTCATTACCTTGACCTTTTGTTGATCTCCTGTTGAGAAGGTTCACTGCCTTTGTGTGGCTTACAGACTTTTCCCCCCATTATCTTGTAGCTCAGCTGTTCGTTCTTCCCAGCATACAGATTCATTCCCAGCATACAGATACATTCCCAGCATACAGATACATTCTTCATATCATGTAGCTTATAGAAACATAGAATAATTAGGATTGGAAAGGACCTTAATATCATTTTGTTTCAATCCCCCTGCCATGGCCAGGGACACCTCACACTAAACCGTATCACCCAAGGCTACGTCCAGCCTGGCCTTGAACACTGCCAGCGATGGAGCATTCACAACTTTCCTGTGCAACCCATTCCAGTGCCTCACCACTCTCACAGCAAAGAATAGAGGGGCAGGATCACCTCCCTCGACCTGCTGGTCACTCTCCTTTTGATGCAGCCCATGATACAGTTGGCTTTCTGTGCTGCGAGCGCACACTGCCGGCTCATGTTCATTTTTCTATCAACCAACACCCCCAAGTCCTTCTCTGCAGGACTGCTCTCAATCTCTTCTCTGCCTAGCCTGTATGAGTGCCAGGGAGTTTAGTCCACAGTTTGCTTTGAAACCATCTACTTAACTGGTATTAATAATAGCATCTGTGTTTTGCAGCTTATTTATCAGACAGATTCATCACTTCATTCTCCTATGAGTACTGCTGAGTAAACTTTGTCAAATTAGTTTCCCACGCATATTTGCTGCTTGCAAGAAAGGTTACGTGAGTGTTGTTCACGAAAGTTCACTGGGTCACTGCATGAAGTAGTACCTTCTTATACTTTTTATTCACTATATTCTTAATGTTTTTAACCTGCTGAACTGGGATCACATTTTGACTATTCACATTCTGACTTTTTCCTGTTTTGAGCACACAAGCAGACTTTTAGAATTTGAGTTTTTATAAAACATCCTGAGTACAAAGCTAGACCTAAGAAATTTTTTTTCTGGTAGGGCTGTACTTCAGTCAGAAAAGCTGAATAAATACAAGTTATAGCTGAAAACACATTTTTCTTTGCTACACCCTGCTCTGTCTACCCCAATTCACTCCAAGACAGTCTATGCTTATAAATTCATTCTAAACTGTTCATACTTGAGATCTTATTCTGCTGCAGGGAAGATACAAATTCAAAGGAAAACCCTTACCAAACATCACTTTTTCTGCAAAAAAAGGATGAAGACAAAAGAAACTACCTTATTCCAATACTACAAAATAATGGATTGATTTTTAACAGATTGAAGCTGAAACATTTCATAACATTTCATAAGGTCAAGAGACAGTAAGAGTAAGGAAAACAAAAATTCTACGAGCCAGTGGTATTGCACTATCTGTTAAGTCAATTAACTAATGACTATAAAGAAATAATTAAAGTGAGAAAAAAATCTAGTGATAAGAATTTGTTGTATCCATAATTAAATGCCCTTGCTTAACAGTACCACAATTATGGATCCTTGTTCATTCTGGAGAGCAATACTCCATCAGCCCATGAATTGTCTGCTTATCTGAGTTTTTTCAGACATTGCTGCCCATTTCTGGCTCTTAAAACACATATTTCTGCTCCTAAAAGATTAAAAGACTCTGTGCTTCAAGGCAGATATAAGTAAATCAGTCATTTAGCGATCCAGGTAAATTTCCATAACCTTGTCAGAGGTAGCCTCTGCCTCTTGAATGTTTTTGGTTTTGATTGTGGGCTTTTTTTTTTTTTTTTTAAATAAAAATAAGTGGTAATGGTTTGGTTTCTGACACTAATACGGCCATATTTCCCAGGTCTAGCAAGTAATAGGAAGAGGATTATTTCTGTTAGACTAAGTTAAACACGTTGTCCATTTCTTAAAACATTTTCTCTTACTTAAATCTGTAAGACATAACACTAATCTTTTTTGTGTGATCACCGATCAATCCAACCTTACACATTTTATTGTTCAAAAATGCCTGCAAGGTATTAATTTAGAAGGAAGTAATCTTAGAACAGAGATGCCCAAGGGAATTAACAGACAGTATCTACAGATTCACACCAAAATTATATTAGAACTAGATATAGGCTTTTAAACAAAAAACAGCCTACAACAGCCAGCTCCACAAGAGAAGTGGATTTAAGACACTGGAGGCAGAAACTTATTTAGTTGTTGAGTTCCTGCTCATCTTGACTCTTTGCCAAGTGTTTCCATTCTACAAGTCCTACTTCTGATCTAAGTCCACACTCACCAAACCCTGAAATACCTGACATTAAGTGATTCTTTAAAAATAAAACCAAAACAAACAAACAAAACCACACACACACACAAAAACCAACCCCACCCCACCTTCCAAAAAAAACCCCCTATCCTTGCCCTTACGAAGAGTCCCTCCCCAGCATCCCTATAGGCCCCGTCAGATACTGGAAGGCTGCTATGAGGTCTCCATGCAGCCTTCTCTTCTCCAGGCTGAACAGCCCCAACTTTCTCAG
>JAOEHY010026639.1:0-32031 GCA_025447955.1 Psilopsiagon aurifrons | reverse complement strand
GGTGGGGGGTGCACTGGCTTGGTCGGGCTGAGTATACGTGGTGAGCTGTTGTATTCTTTTCCCTTGTATTTCTCTTGCTATTATTATTACCAGTGGTAGCAGTAGTAGTTTGTGTTATACCTTAGTTACTAAACTGTTCTTTTCTCAACCTGTGGGAGTTACATTCTTTCGCTTCTCCATGTATCAAACTGCGTGGCTGATTTACAGCCTAAACAACGACAATGCATAATCTCCAGAAAGAAGGATCACAATGTAAGGCTTGGGTTCTTTTGTCTGTGACTCATGAGCACTGAAAATAAACAGCTCATTCCTCTGCAGGTTCAGGCAGTTATCCACTAACTTATACCTCTGTTTTCAGGACACTAATATCAGAGCTTCTGTAAAAGATACTAATTTTTAAGCAAGATAATTCAGCAAGCTATTGTGGGCTTCCTGATCTTCTAAAATAATCTGGGTTGAGAGTTTAATCCTCTGTAACTGCAGGGTTTGTGGTCATACTGACCATTCATGTCTGGAAAAATGGACTTCTGATAACATAACCTACTTGTTGAAGAGAAATAAAGTGGGTCAACCATTTCAGTGAAATCAGTGTTCACCTGACCAGACACTGATGGTTAAGTAGATGTCCATACTCTAGGCTCCTCCTAAAACCTGCATGAGAGCTCAGTAGTCTGTGTCCCTTTTTCCATGCACAGTATTAGAATAAACCTAACATAATTCAGAAACATCAAGGAAATAGATCAGAGACTATTAGGCTTATCTTGTATGCACTGTAAGAGATAGACAGGAAAACATTTGGAATATGCCTGCTGGGTGTGAAATATACAGATCAGGTCAATAAGACTGCGTTTAATTTACATTAGACTATTCTTAAGGCCATGTGAAATATTCAAACAGAAAACCACTTACATTTTTTAACCGTATTTCCAGGCAAGATATTGGAAAAAAACTGAAAATCTGAAGTGAGAATGACTGAGTCAAGGTTCTCCATGTAATATGAGATGCATGGAAAAAAATGTCCTCCCCCTAGCTCTGTGCATAGAAAAATTCACAAATTTCTAGCAAGGCAGAAGCTTTCTTGATACCCCTGAAGCTATCCTCTAAAACTGACATTGTTTTCAACCAATTCCATCTGTAGACTTGACAAGACCATCAATGTCACATAGCAGCTACCAGAGGCTCCCCAGTCCGCTGCTCCCAGCTAGGAGTGCCAGTAACCCCGATGAGTGCAACTCCTTAACAGTTACGCCTTTAAACTAGAGAAAGTTCTCTAAATTCAATACCTTTTTGTCTTTATTTTTAACATTTTGTACAATTAACAGTAATTGCACACTTTTCTGAAACTTTATTTTTGTGAGAACTTAGACATTTACTCTGGTAATGATTTACAGGCTGATTTGGCAGCTGGGAAGGAGGAGGTGGGGAAATGCCTGTTGTAAGGAAGGTAATCCAGCAGGAAACAAGAGAAGACGTCTGATAGAAAAAGTAAGTAGATGCAAATAATTAAGGGAGTGCAAAAAGAACAGGGATATTAAGCAAAGACAGCACAATACTATGATGGTGCCTACTGAAAATAAAGGTTTTTAAAAAAATTAATCAACCAAAGTTGGGTGCATAATCTGATTATCACTCATAACTATGAATCTCCAATTTAATAACTTCATGTGTCCCAACTGCTAGGTGAAGTAGCTAATATTCTAGTTAGGTTCTTCAAGATGTGTTGCAACATAAATACAAAATTCTATTTAAATTACCATGTAACCACATTGCAAGCAAATGTACAAATCAACTTTTAAACACTGCATAAAACCTCTTCTAGTCAATCATTTTGATAAGCTCCCTCAGAAGTCTGTAGAAGTTTAGACCACAGTTAAAAAGCTCCTTGCCCTCATTCATTAAACATTCCCAGTGATGTAGCAGTGCAGGGGATAAAGTGTATTACAGTAGTTTTGGATGCTTCAAAACCATATTGCAAAATCTATCCAGTAACTATTAGTCAGTGTAGACTAATGCAGATAGCCTTTAGTCATAAACAAAAATGCCTAGTACCTGTTCATATTTATTTTGAAAAGTCATGAGGATTTTCAGTTGAGCTTTAAAAGTTAAATATGAACTGCATTTTGAGGCTTGTGTTTTGAAAGCACCTTGTGTATTAATATTTAATTTCTAATATAATAGTTTTATAATCTGTATTTATATAAAGCAGTAAGTTCTTACAGTATAATAAAGAACTTTGACATACTTTTAATATAAGCTATTTTTACATATGAAGTTGTGGGTGCTCTTAAGGAATCAAAATGCACGGAAATTTTCATGCCTTCAAAAGATGAAGAGAATTTTGTTTAAGAGGGACATAAAAGTACATATGGACCATTGCCTGCAATTCTGAAAATATTTTCATATATTTCTGAATTTATATTTCACCACAACCATTTGCACAGGAAAGTACAGGAATTCAGTTTGTATTATCAGTGAAAAAGGACATTAAACATACTAAAGGATATGTAAATGGGAAACCAAAATTGGTTTTGTGTTTAATTCAATTATTGCACCACAGAATCTTTCTATTGCATTAGACAGATTTTTTTCCCTTGCATTTAATATTCCTTGTGTTTAATAATATTAAATACAGGGAATAACAAATACAGGTGCGAAGTTATATATCAAATGTCATTTATTACATAAATATTTGTTTGACTTTGTTGTCAGAAACGTCAATTTCCTTAACTGAAATTTCCTTAAGTTTGCTCCATAATATTAAAGCTTTTAAAGAATGAAAGGTGAATCTGTAGAAAATATTCTTTTTTTTGCTAAATTTATTTTCTTAAGACTCCCACAGATCATTTCCAAATCTTCAAATAAGATTTTTAAATAAAAAGCTCATACATTTTCTGCAGCTGAAATCTAAATGAAGTTTATACATCGAAATCAGCATGTTTGGCAAGAAAGAATAGGTTTAGATTTTTTTTTCATTTTTTAAAAAAATGTTAGAGGAAATCTTCAGACAGTTTACAAGCAGGAGGGGAACCTAATGATCTTCTGAGCTCTTTTCTAGCTCTGTATTTCTAAAGATCTAGAAAATATTTTTTTTTCCAGCGGTTGCAACCCAAAAAATGTCATGATAAACTGAAGTGGCTGAACTATAACCTGTATGTGAGAAGATACTTAAAATCTGACCTGTCCCTTCTGTCTATAGCAAAAATAAGAAGATGGATGATGAAATTTTTTCTTTCTCCTCCAGCTGCACTGGAAGTGAGAAGATGAGATCTTGGCAGAGCAGCTGTTGACAAATTATTGTACTTGAACACAGATTATATTTTAAGACCATCTGGGTATTCTGCATCATCTTGGAGTATTTTCCTGCAAATTTCATTGGGGAAAAAGTCGATACAGAAGGAAAAGTGATTAGTTCAATAAGCCAGTAGTAAAATAATTAGGGATATAGTGTGTAGTGGATGCTTCACCTTTCAGCAACAAGAAATGTTTGACCTTACTAGCCTTTTTCATGTCTGAGTGATCTTATCAGGAAACGCGTCTAAGCAAGGAAGAATCTCTTCACTAACCACATATCTAGGGGACACCCTGACACTGCATTGCAGTGAACCCTTGCTCTGTGTGACCACAGAGAACACCAGATGATTTTCTTCTCAGCTGGAGCTTGGGCATTGTGACCTTGCTCACCCACAGAGAGAACCCTGCCCTTTTAGACCATCATCATGAATCTCAAATTTGGGTTGGAGCACTTGCCAAGAGCCAGCCTAAAGCCCTGAAAACAAAAAAATAGACTGCCCACTGTACCAAGTAGTTAACACTTCATTTTCTTAACAAATAAGGGTCTTTTCACAATCTGTAGTATTCTCTGTGTTTCTAAGCTACCTCATTTTACATCTACAAAGGATTCCTTGAAAATCAATTTTTCTATAAAAATGTTTGAAATTGCAATGTATCATTTTATGTTGGCAGGGTAAGGTTTGCTGGGTTTTTGTTGGCTTTTCTGGCAGGGATTTTAGAAATGATTCAGAGATTTTAAAGCAATGTAAAGACCAGCTTTGAAAGACAGGATAAACTGCTCACTATGATTTGGATGAACAAATCTCTACTTCTTCTTTGTGAAAAAACATCAACTGAAGGTTATAGTCTATTGCATACATTAGCAATGACTACTTATTAATCTTACGACCTTTCCTAATTAACAGAGCAAATTCTAAAATTAATACAAATTGAATGGATTCAAGGGTAATATATATTCAGCTATGAAACAGGCCCTTACATTTGCTGAAATATCTATGAAGTAAGTGTTGTGTCACAGAAATAATCTGTTTCATTTCTTTTCCATTCACTTATAGTCAACAAGAAGTGCCAGCAGCTGGCACTTTGCAAATAACACATCTGTGTCAATCGTATATATTATTATAGGCATGGCTTGTAAAATTGCATTGTTGCTGCTTCTGTTGCCATTGCAGCTGTTGCTCTTTACTATGTACTACTGCTCTTTCTTCTAAATGCATGACCAATGAAAAACAGAAGAGAAATCTGAACAGCAAATTTAGGACAAGCATATTAAAGTCATAAAGTGCAATATATGAATGAATCCTTAGGACGAATGATGCTTATGAAAAAGATGTGAGTATAAATTCCATTATGTGTGAACAGTATGGAAATTTAGCTGCAAATATTTTAGCCAACAGTTTGTTCCATAAAAGCCAGTATGGACAAAAGCCCATGCAGGGACCATTATGATGAACAGATACAAGCGCCTACAGAGAGCCAGATATGGCAAGATGCAGAAAATACAGCTGTGGTTATTTCCTAGCCGGAATCAAACTGTTATAGTTACATGAGTGAGAAGCAAAACATACAGAGATTGGATCTAGTGGTAAACTAAATTTTACAGTTTTAGTACCTAAAGGAAGGGAAAGTATTTATGTGCAGTCCTTTAAAGGCACCTGGCTCTCACTTCACTATCTATACAGCGAATGCAGAAGCCGCATTAAACAGCTGAGCTTGAATTGTTCTTTCTTATCCAGGAACCAAACAGAAGTGCTAGGGTAGAAGTGATGCGTCACTTCAGCTGACACTTATTTAGGCAAACTGAACTCTGGTATGGGCGTATATTTCTTTTTAATTTGGGGGAAAACAACTTAGATTCCAGGGCACATCTGCAGAATCACATTAATATTATACAGCAAAAAATCCTACAGAAAATGAGAAACATGAAGCATATTAGAATAACATCAGCTGGTTTTCATTTTTACTTGACATAACAAAACCTCTATAATACTGATGCACCAAACGAGATAGGTAGCAAGAGACTTTGATGGGAGAATAATAATTTTGGGTATGTATGGGTTTTTAAGTGTGCATTTATGTGTTTAAGAATATGTGTGTATAGGAGGGTAGGAGCTAGGCTCATTTCAGTGGTGCCCAGTGACAGGACCAGAGGTAAAAGGCCTGAACCTTTTACACAAGAGGCTCTGAGCATCAGAAACCAGAAAACTGAGTATGACTGAACACTGGCACAGGTTACCCAGATAGGCTGTGGAGCCTCCCTCCACAGAGACACTCAAAGTCTGCCTAGACACAGTCCTGGGCAACCAGCTGTAAGTGGTTCTTTTTTGAGCAGGGGATTGGATCAAATCATCTCTGGTGGTTCCTTCCAACCTCAACCATTCTGTAATAGCATTAATAAATCATATATGATCAAAATAAAAAACTATGACCCTATAAAGTTTTCTGTTTAATTAAGAAAAGCAGCTTCCATAGTAATTACATAAAAGAAAATTAGGACTCCTTTGTAGTAGGGTGAGTTTATTCCAGATAGATTTTATAGGTGTTAATTTGTGTGGATGAATGTAGCTATTAAATATGTTGAATCCCTTTGACCCACATACGCAAAGGCATTTAGACATTAATGTTCCATGGACTGAAATTGATGAAATTACGATTAAATTGAAATTAGCTGAATTTCCAGTGCCTAAATCTCTCTGAGATATCTTGTTGTCTCTCTTTAACAGGGAAACATGACAAACAGTAAAAGCCTATCACTGTGTAGTTGCTTTGGCACAGCTTATGTTTCTTGAGTTACATGAATGACTCTGTGTTCTGTAAAATTACCAGTACTAAAACTGATTTTTAATGGAGTTTTCTCTTCTTGCTACCCCTCCAAAATGTATACAAATATTATGAAAATAATAACTCAAAATTAAGGTTAATGTATACACTTTTATATTCAGATATTTTTTCAAATAAGGCTCTTCCTTATAATTTTCTTTGAATGTTTAAAGACAAAACCAGCTGCTATACTAGAAAAAAAATATGATATATGCACAGAAAACAAGAAAGACGAGTGAAATGTGAGAGCTAGAAATCTAGTGCAGCCATTTTTCTTGAATTTTCCTATATCTGGCTCCCAAAGGCCACTTTGGATTATAGATACATTTTTTGGCTTGTGAAGACTATTTATTATGTGCTATCACATTACCGTGTCAGATGAGCATATCCATACAGACCAGCATTAATATATATTGAACAGTTCATGAGAAAGATATAATTGGTAATTTAAAAAAATGTGCACATATTTGCAGTTCATATTCATTCATCAGAAGCATTCTTTGAGTTTTTCTTTTAAGTCAGTATACTACATTCTACCACTTAGTTTGTGAACATAGGATGTATCTGACACAATTAAAGGCAGATTCCCACATCAGGATTATGATTTATGTACGTCTATTAAAGCATTCAGTATTTGCCATGTGAGGTAAACAAGAAGGCAACTTTGGATAGTATGGATAAGCTGTCAGACATGTCAAAATATAAGTTTTTTAATTTGCAATCCAAGCATGCAGTTAAAAATTATATTCACTGCAGATGGGTGCTCCCTTGGCTGAAAAAAACAGCAACTGCAAACAAACATCCCCCCAGAAAAACACGCAATTTCCATATCGAATAGAAAATCTGCTGGAGAGAAATCAAAATATGTTATGGTTTTATTTTGAGCAATATAAAACTCAGGTTTTTGTCATTAACTGTTTTTAATTATAGAGTGATAAGCAGACATGGAACTCCCATGGGATTAATGCAGTCATTCTGCATAGTAGTTGCTAACTCCTGATTATTAGACCATCTTCTTTCTAGTGAGAACTGGCAGGCAAGACCGCATGGCACCAGTTCTTATTTTTTGTATCATTCAAACAGGTCTTTGATATCAGAAAGATCTGTTCTTATCTGGAATACTTACAAGCATTTTTGTAAAAAAGCTACTGATTTTGCAGCAGTGAGAAGGAAATGCAGCAATGCAGAAAAGCCATGTCTCTGCAGGGACCTCTGGTTAACTTCAGCTCCAAAGGCAGCAGGATCTGGTAGGCTGCAATCGCTGACTGAGATTTGTTTGCTTGCTGACGGGCAGCAACATTTCAGATGTATGTGTGTAAATATAGTTAATTATTCTCTGAGTATAATCAAGCTGTAGCTCAGCCTCATCTTACATTTCATAAGTTTTGCATCCATTGGAAATCTGAGCTGCAACATTACAGGCATCTCCTATTGTTCAGCAAACAGATGACACAGGTGTTTAAATAGAACAAAAGTATTGGAAATGCTAGCAACATCCAAGCATTCTGTTTCAGCGTACTCTCCCATCAGCAGTCTGTCATCCATTTCTAGGCTGCCATTCAAGAGTCTGGTTTTTTAAACTCTTCTCACTTTGATCTGATTTTATATTCAAACTATCACTTTGTGCATACAAATTCCTAGTAGCTCTTGTGCACTCACTTGTTTATCTTGAGCACTTACAGTGAGAAACTATGTAACTGAAAAATAAAGCTTCATGCCTCCATTTAATTGAAAAAAGATGCCTTAATATTCCGTATATTTTAAATCCTCTTTTCTTGCTCCTTCCTCAATTTCTCATGCAAGTACATTGCTTTCACTGAGACTGAATTTACAAAAATTTACATTCAATGGGTAATGGTCTCCCCTTAGATGGATGGAGAAGGATTCTTCTCTGGCATCTTTTATTGAAAAATCCAGTTTCTCCTCAGTGTTAGTCTTACCACCAGCACAATTGACTGTCACAACATAGCTGTCCAGTGTAATGGGCAAAGGGCATCCCACTGAAATAAGAAACAACTAGTATTTAAAGTTCTTATTCTCACAGGCTTCATTCTACACTGACCTTTCAAGAAAAGAGGAGTTAAAAGACAACCCCTAGCTGCTGTATAGGGCTCCCAATCCATCACAGGCTTGGAGTTGTCTTCCTTACTCTCTGAATTAATTTTATTCCTCTGGGAAGAAATTGCAGCTGGTATTTTAAACTTTTATGTTTCAGGAAGCATTTTGCTGGCTTCCTCAGCAAGTACTCTTTCTTTATTCCCTCTTGGTTATATTTAAATAGCTTCCTACTTTCCCTGTCCTCATTTTCAGGTTTATTTCATACTTTGATTAATGTGGTTGATATTCCCTACAAGCATAGGATCATAGTTTTATAAAGCAGCATAAATGCCATGTCTGCTTGGTATACTATGGCACTTCAGAGTCATCAGTTCTTGGGATGGGACTACAAGGAATAATGCAATTTTGCTACCTTCTGCCAGCCTGCTCCTTGTGATGAGAAAGCTCCAGCCTCCAATAATTTAAGACCCTGCCAGTAAGAAATATTTTCTCTCCTTCCAGCCAATGAAAGATCTTTCGCCAAGTACTCCTCCTCTACTGAGGATGTGTCCAAGAGTCATGGGGATGGGATGGGGTCAGAGGCATCAGCCAATACCTTTTGCAAGCAGTCGGTAGGGCAAACCAGAAAAATCATGTTATCTTCAAAGCCATCTTCTCCTTCTCTTTTCTCCCTCTATTCCTCTGCTCTGTCATGTGTGGTGTCATTTGAAACATGTGAAGCGTAGCACAGGTAAAGTCAAAAGCTTGGAAAGCAAATAGGCCAGAGATCCTTAGAGCTGCCTGCTCCAGCAGCAGCAGGAAGACAGCAAAGCCCCTGCAGAAATGGAGCTCTGTTAAGCAATGTGTTCAAAACTGACCTAGTCCTGGGAGGTGAAAAAAAAAAATGAGGAAGAGTGAGGCAAGTGTGTGTGGTTGAAAGGGCTGGAGCCACAGGATTGACTAAGGCTGACAAAAATGTCCCTACCTCAAGCTACTGATTACCCATGACAGAGCTGCCTTTTCCAGTTGTCCCAGATAGAACAGGGCCTGCAGGTTTTTTATTATAAAAACAAAAAAAAAATAACCAAACAAAAAACCCATAGAGAGAACCCCCCCTAAACCTGCAGCTTTGCCCTGTGTATGTTTTTAAGCCTTTATAGCTAGATTGAGAGGGGAAATGCTGGCATTGTGGTTGGCAGTTCCAGAGTACCTGCTGCTGCATTTAGAAGATGATTCTGTGCATTACATCTGAATTAGTGGAAAAATTAAAGTGGTATGTCATGCTGGCTTAATTGATGGCACAGAAGCTTGTGGTGAGGAGGCAGAAGAGTCGACGCTGTTGCCACACAAGATTAATGCTATGCATATCAGTGTTGATGTGGGCACAAGATTACGCATAATAAACTGTTTTAAATAGAAATAATTAAAAGGAAAATGATAATGAAATGGATTCAAGGAACTTGCACTGACTGATAAATAACTACATTTCGGAAGTTCTTTACAGGATCAGATGTGTCATATTAATGAGGAATAGTTACAGTTCAATTAGGAGCTTAATCTTTATTGCTTCAGTACTACAGCCAAAAGGCTTGCATTCCAACACAGGAAAAAAATGCCAGAAAAACATGAAAAATCTTCCACCACAGTTCCTTCTTTCTGATCATTAGGAATCAGGACCCTATCTGATGAACTTCTCCAGGATGAAGAATATGGTTGTTTGTTATCCTGTATCTTTCATGTGAGAGGCCCTTGCACACCCTATAAATTCAAAGATGTGGATGTGGTAAAAGTACTACATATGATAGAGAGTAATTTCTTAGCTGTACGTTTTTGCTCTGCTTCTGTAATCTCACCCAAGTATCTGCTATATAACACTAAGCTAAATGGGACCTATCTGTGCTCTGGCAGTAAGAAGATGCCCTTCTGAAACATTGACTGAAACGATAACATCTCTTGAGCACTGAAATAATGTATGCTTCAAAGATTTTTAAAAAAGATCAAGCTTCACAGGGCAGAGGACAGGGAATACCCACAGAACTGTAATAAATATCACAAAAGCCCCTCTCTGTCTACTTGAGACTTTGTGTTCCTTGGAGAATAAAAAAATTGTATTCTTTGGAGACGAGAAATCTAAACTGGCTGAGAAATGCCCATTTAAGCAGTGTTGTGTCACAGCAAAATGATATATCTGGTAGCAAAACATACAGTATCTAGCTCTCAGAGTTAACTCACGGATAGCTGGGAGTACTAAGTATTTGAAATGTGATCCCATTCTACGCATCAGGCCTACATCCTTCCTTTTAACTTGCAAAAATCCTTTCAGGGCATACACGAGAGCAGTGCTTTACAGAAATGAGGGGAATGATAACACTGACTTGCCAGCAAAATTGTTCTTATATTTTCCACTAACAGAAGATAATTTTTTTGTCAAAATTTAAAGTTTTCAATAAAAATATGTTAATTTGTCTCAAAAAAGGAAAGAGAATAAAAAAAAGTAAAAATTTGCGTAATCTTAAGTATCACAATAAAATACACTGAAGAGACTGAAAAGGGGAAAAAGGAGAAAGGAATAGCTCAAGAAAGAAAAATAATGTTGTGAAAAGACTTCACTTAAAATTTAAAAAAAAAAAAAAATCCAGCTGGATTCATTTCATCCTGGCTTTCTCTACAATTACAGAACCAAAGGTTTCACAACAAAAACAAAATTCACCATGTCAACATGACTTGCTTGTACCCAATATATAAATATACCTTGCCCACCTTCAGATGAACATTCTGTTTTGCTAGAGAGTTCTTTGAAAATATTGCTGCAAAATGTTTGTCACTGTGACTACACATCTCACAGTCTGAATCTAAAGTAGTGTGGTAAACATTTGAAAAATAATTTAAAATGTATATTCTATAACTAGTAATCATAACTTAACAAGTACCACATGACATTGCAAAGCTTTCAATCACCTCCTGCAGCTCCATCCCTTCATAGAAAAATGTTTTTCTGCTACAATTTAAATTCCTTCAGGGTTTTTTTTGGTTTTTTGTTTGTTTGTTGGGTTTTTTTTTATGTGAAGGAAAACTGTTTACATTAGGAATCCATTTATTTTCCTAGATTCCCAACATGTAACATGCATTTTTATTTTTTGCTGCATGTTTTTGATCTTTCAAAGAGCATCCACTGTGACAGAGGTATGCACTTTAACATTCTTGCATCTTATGGGAAGACACATGCAATCTGTTTTAGGGGATCATAATTATTGACGAAAACATATTAGAATAGATTTTGCCTATAGATGCTATGGGTGAAATGAAGAACGTATTGTCAATGTCACCTGTTCTGGCACTTTGCAGGAAGCAATTTAACAGCAACTGTGGAAAATGAGATCATAAAGGTTAACAGGGTAGAGATCATAATAATAATTTTAATGGAGTTTTAGAAGTTCAAAATATTTTATTTTCCTATTTTTTTTTCCCCCCAAAGGCTATTCTGAAGGTTTATAAAGGAAACACTATGATGTGCGTGCTTGCAAATGAAGAGAGTTTGTGCATCAATATTCCAGAACTGAAAACATAACCAAGGAGACCTCTTTGTAATATGCTAGCTGTTGATGTGCCTTTAGGGTAAAATAGTCGCATCATTTTATCTGAGACCCATGGCAACATAGAGGTGCAAGATCAAGTTGAGATCAAGTTCAAAGGACCAGGTTGTCAAGCAACATATTACAAGAAGTCAGGTCTGGCATGGATCTCCAGATATATCTAAACAAGTTAAACCAAGGCTCTTTAACAGTCAGCGTTATTTAGTCTTACTGATACAAGGGCACTGAATAAAAGATGAGACCAGACAGTGTTGAATTGGCAGCATCACACAATGGCTTCAGAACCTGTTCTCAAAGGTATCTTAATAATAAATTAGTTTAAGTAGATCAGACAATTCTTAGTGTACTGAAAGCTCAAAAGCCTTTTTTCTAAAGTTTTTAGTGTTTAGTGGCTCTCACTGAATGCAGACATCATGAAGCACTACATATTTTCATCATATACCCTTGAATGACAAGAAGCCTATTGTAGCCAGGGAAACTATGTAGGCCAAGTCTATTTACAAAAAGTGGCATTCAAAGGACTGATAGAAATGTTCACTTTGCATTTTAGGGCTGAGTTTGCTTTCTACTTTGGTGAAAGGAGTGTCTTTGTTGATACTACAGCTTAATTTCTCTGGTGTATTTGTTATTTTGTTCTGGTTCTTTGATCATGCATTCAAGTCTTCTTTCTGCTAGACCTTCTCACTCAGCTCATGTGGAGAAAAGGAGAGGAAAAGAGAGAAGAGGAGAGGAGAAAATGAGAATTGTCCGCCAGCTATAGGAGGCTAGCTGAAGATTCACTTAATTGCAGAGGTGTATCATTTGAAGTAGTGATTGAAACTTACTCCAAAATCTCATTTCCTCATTTCCTTAAATTTTCACCCTGTATATTTCTCATTAATCATTTCATAAAGTTGGTAACAGTGTTTATCACTTTTTCAGGAAATGCTGCTTCTTGTTGATGATGAAAATGAGCAAGATCACAATGGCATAAGGAGGACAAGAACGTGCTGGGCAAAAATAGAAGAAAAATATAGACAGACACTTCTGTGAAACTGAAATCAATCTTTTTGACTTCTTAGCTATTTGACACACATTTTTTCCAATTAATTTCAATAATACAATACCAAAGGTAAATAAATATTGAAACATGGATAAAGTAGCCATACTCATTGTTGGTAATATCTAGGCACGACTTTCACCCAAGGTGAATAGTGGAACTTGTAGACAGTCCACTAAAATTGCAAATTATCTCCCTTAAGTAATCAGTTACATTGGGTAGGCTTCATAATATGATAGTCTTTAAATAAATTAACAGGATTTGATTTTCCTAATGAATATTGACATGTGGATGTTACTTTTGTCAAGGCAGTTAATATTGCATAAGAATGGAGAGTCTGATGGTTCAATTCTGAATATTTTTTTATGTTTTCACTATTTTATATTCCAGAAAGGATCACACAGTAGAATACTTAGAAATATCTTGTCTTGTTTTCTGGAGGATCCCTTGCTAGGTTCTGCATTGTGCTCTTCTGCGAAGTGGGAATTGCTAGACACAGGAAAAAGCAACTTGGATCACAGTTCATTTAGGTAGTTGCCTATCTTTTCCATCTGAGGAAATAGGCATCACCCTTTGTATACATTGTTTCTTTGATGTATTGTATCTTGATGCATTGTCTGTTCTCTCTAGTAATGACAATGCTGACAATTCATAAAAATGTGTGGGGAAATGCATGCCTGTATGAATGTAAAAACAAGGGAAAAGCATGCACTCTAGGTCTTAGTCAAGTATTTTGCTAACTTCAAATCACTTCAGGTTTGGTTATATGGCTGTACTTCAGATTTCCATGCAGCTAATGTAGATTGAATGAGGTTTTGTTTTTTTTTTTGAGCTTTCACAACTGCTGGTGTGCCCCAGAATTTATTTGATTTATTATAACATTGATCAAAATTGTCTGGTGAAATCACACTTAAATCTTTATTTCAGTTTTTTTCAGAGAGGAAGAAAAGACATGGCATAAGCACTGTTGATGAGAATATCCTCTGTCCCAAATATCAGATTCCAAGCCCAATAATTCTGGATTGCTTCTTCCGCTAAAATTAGCTTTGAGAGTTTCTGTTTCAGCACATCTGGAGGAGGAATCTATGTAAGTTATGTCATTGCTTACAATTAATTTGCATAAAATAGACTTTCCTCTATAAACCTTCAAAGGCATCTAAATTTCTGCACTCAATATGTATGTATGAAAAGTAGGAATTTAGAGGATTTTCTCCACTGTGCAGCAATAATAGCACTTCATAGATGTCTAAGTTAAATAGGTATTTTCCCATCCAAGACTATAGGATAAACCAGGCACCTGGTTTTCCCCACTCGTCCCAGTGAGAGCTGTTTAACACACCACCCACAACAAAAAAATTATAAATGTGTTTTCTTATTCTGCTCTAGGATTTTTAATTATTTCATATTTTCTTCTCTCTTCTGCTTATTAAGGTCAGTGGAGCTGGTGTTTCTTTTTCTTTTTTTTTTTTTTATTTCGTTATCAGGTTACTTGACTAATTCATATGCTCCATGCTTGCATCAGTTTTTTATATCTTTCAGTTTATTTCCTGTCCTGCCAACAGCTACAATTATTTCCATGAAGCCATAAGCCAATGTGATCGTAGTTAATGCTGGGATTAGGTTTTTTCTAACTCTTTGTGAAAAATTCTTCTTTCATCTCTAATTCAAATATTTTTTGTCCCCTGCTTTTAAGTGTGTCCTGGGTTAAGCAGTAGCAGTCATTTTTCTCGTTCTTAGTAGCTGGTACAGTGCTGTGTTTTTGACTTTCAGCCTGGGAATGACACTGATAACACTGATGTTTTTAGTTGCTGCTCAGTAGTGTTTAGTCTGTCAAAGTACTTTCTGAGCCTCATGCTCTGCTGGGGAGGAGGCGAAGCTGGGAGGAAGCAGGCACAGAACCCCTGACTCAAACTAACCAAAGACGTATTACATACCATAGCATGTTCATACCCACTATATAAACTGGGGGCAGTTACCCAGAAGGGCTAGATCACTGCTCAGTTGGGATGGATATCGGTCGGCGGGTGGTGAGCAGTTGTATTCTCTTCCCTTGTTATTTCCCTTCTCATTATTATTATTGGTAGTAGCAGCAGTGGTTTGTGACAGTCCAGTCAGTTACTGGACTGTTCTTTTCTCAACCTGCGGGAGTTGCATTCTTTTGATTCTCCTCCCTATCCCCTCGGGAGCAGAGGGGGAGGAAGTGGGGGGAGTGAGCAAACGGCTGCATGGTTCTGAATTGCTGGCTGGGCTTAAACCACAACGCAGTGGAATCTAACAGATTCAGTGTTGCTTCTTGTGACCCAAGTGAAAAGGTACATTTTACAGCTGGATAGTAGATGACCCCTCAGTGCCTTTGCATTTATCCCCTCTGAAAGCTTTTCATTGTTCTGTTAGGTTTTTATTATCTTTTTTAGCCAGTACATTTTACATCATGATCTTTATGGTAAACAGTATCCTAGTAACAGAAGCATTGAACTCAGAGAAAAATATTAGCTTCATTGTACTTCAAACAAAAAGCAAGGCTGGAAGCAAGCTGATGGGCACGGCCTGAGCTTATGGAATGGGAAAGGATGAAAACATCCTTTAAAACTTACACAAGATTTTTGGTTTAGAATAAATTAAAGATCTAGACAGCAAGAGCAAAATATTATAAATTACTCAGTCTGCATATCTTCTGTTGATGAAGGGTCTCATTCCGCAAAGTTCCTGGTATAGTGGTATGGTGAAGACTGCTATCTTGAAAGCATGGGTTCAAATGTCCGGCTGGAATGCCCGGCTGGACTAGGATCTCCCTGCTCATATTCTTTCTTATTAGATATATACTTGGTCATGTAATAATACAGACTATTAAGAAAAAAATCCATTAAGGTGCTACAACAAGTTTTCTACCCAATATAATGCAGGCTAAAAATTTTTAACAACAGAAAGAACTGCAAAAAATGCATAGCAGATGGAGCCCTAAAATAATGCCTCATGCATGATTCAGAACAGTTTATTTGTTTGCTTGGATAAGAAGTATTTCTGAGGAGATAAAGATATAAGATAGAAAATGTACAGTACGCATACAACAATGTAAGCTTTTTAACACAGCAGGTAAACATTCTTTATAATAGAGATTGACAGTTGTATATTAAATGTTGAGATTTTTTTTTCCCGAAGCTCAGCAGTATTCTTCAAGTCATTTCAACACAATCACAATTGGTAGTAACAGAAAATGTAAATTGGAAAAGATCTTAATTTATTGTTGGCAAAATTCTATTTTAATTGAAATATCTTACTCTGGTAAAATAATTAAAATTTCACTGTATAAGTTTATTATTATGACCTTAAAACCAAATGGCTTGGCTTGTATAATGATGACGACTTTTAAATATTTTCAATAGGGTATATCTTCACTTATTTGCAGGGCATGGTAGAGACAAAATGAACTGAAGGTCAGTGTCAAAAAACAAGTAAATATATAATTTTAACTTTTAAAAAATTAAGTGAAACTTAGGCATTCAGTTGCAAAATTCTGATTGTGAAAATCTCCATTTAGATTGAGAGCTTTTAAATTTCATATATGCCTCACTTTTTAAAAAAGATTTTAAGGAGTCCAGGACACAGAAGCAGGATTCAGCTCCCTAAAACAGATGTCTTGAGATTTATGCTGTTTGTACTGGTTATCCTTTATCTTTTTTTTAATCTATGAAAAAGCAAGAAAAGAATATTCCTAGGCACAACTGATTTAATCTTCACATAGCTGTGCAATCTAGGCTAGACATATCTTGTTTTCCTCTCCCCTAGAGAGAAACGAAGCCGACCTCAGCTCTAGATACCTTCACTGCAAGTATATAAACTTGTATAAGATAAATCTCAGATCTACATGTACACTTCTATCTACAGTGATTTCTACATCCTTCTGAAGCCAGGGAATACATCCATCCTTCCTTGTGACATCTAAGGACTCTGATCCTACTTCCTGAGTGCCCCTGGCAATGCAAGAATGAGGTTCTTCCTGCACAAGCACAGCTTTCTTTCAAAACCCCAAAGAAGACAGAGGATTCTTTTGAGCCTTTCCTCCTCAACTTGTTTCTAGATGGGTCTTGTAATTGAAACAAAGCATTCCTATAGCAGCTGACAGGGTGTGACAAGAGGGTGGGCAAGGAGAAGCACAGTGCACTTTCTGCCCTTTCCGCAAAAGCTTTGCTGCTTTGCAGGAGACTCCTAGACTCATGAGGTCAGGAAGCAAGTTAATGGTGACAGAAAGTGACTTCACAGACATAAAGGTATGTCCCTCTCTGCTCTAGAGGCAATCTGTTTATGTTATTAAAAATACTTAATCAGTCTTGAAGTTTCATAGCAAAGCTGTCATTACAACCTATCTGAGTGCCTTTACTGCTAGGGTATATTACCCTCTTTGTGATTCACTGGATTTAAAATTGTTTACTACTGAGTGGCACAGTTTCAACTAGAAGATGAAGAGTGGGTTTGTTTTTTCTATTCCCAGCCTGTACACTTCCCTAGATCTTAATTTCATCTCTCAACTACTACTACTACTACTACTATCACTACTACCACTACTACAACTAACACTTTTGTCTTCTAAAATGGATTGTAGATGTGTGCTCTGATGAGCATCAGTCTTCTTTAAAAAAAAGAAAATTAAAAAAATTAGGCAACATATGGTGCTGCCCATGTCCATTTGGTCCACAGACTCTGTACCTTCCCCCCTAGAAGAACAAGGCCAGCCAGTTTGGAATGAGATCATGGCTAGGGCCCATAGCTGGTGTGATAAGATGAAAAGCATGCCCTATGCTTTGGTCTGTAAACACAGAAAAGCTTCCTTATTTTACCCCTTTCCCGACTATGTATTTCTTTGTCAATCTAGTATAATTCACAAGCTCCTTTCAGGAAAGCTCAAGGTTCAGTACCCTGAGAATCAAGTGGATAAAATTTATGCCACAGCTTCTGTTAAAGGGCTTTTGCCTTATGAGTCTCTGATAAGCAGGGATCTACTGGTAGTAACATTTCAGTGAAAAGCAAAAATTCTTCTCAGTTTGCATTGCCTTCAAGTCATAAAAGGAACTTTGGTTTAATCAGACACAATTCCTCAAGAAGCTCCTAAGACATTGCTGCCTTTCTATGGCTTTCCCTAAAACAGTTTTGTGGATATAAAATACTTCTTTGAATGAAAAGAGGTTGTTGTGATCAAGGTGATCATCCGTTATGATCTTGACCCTGATTTTAATCTGTGAAGGTCAGAGTCTGATTCATCTTACAGAATAAAAACCTTTCATGCTGTTCTGGTTTTGGCTGGGATAAAGTTAATTTTCTTCCTAGTAGCTGGTACAGTGCTGCATTTTGGCTTTAGCCTGAGAACAATGATAATAACACACTGATGTTTTTAGTTGTTGCTCAGTAGTACTTACCCTGATCAGGGACTTCTCAGTCTAATGCTCTGCCAGTGAGGAGGGGACAAGAAGCTGGGGGAAGAGGGGAGATAGCAGAGACAGGACACCTGAACCAAAGCGGTATTCCATACCACAGCACATCATGCTTTATGTATAAACTGGGGGGAGATATCCAGAAGGGACTGATTGCTCCTTGGGGACAGGCGTCTCATGACTGAGATTTTTTGAAAGATAATCAAAGAGGGTTGTGATTCAGTAGCATTAAGCTTAGTATCAGAGATCATTTCCTTTATTTTTAATCAGTATTATAGAGGAGAAAGATGGGGCATGAAGCAGCTCCTTTTGTGAAAAATATGATTTTTAAAAGCCTGGTGAATGATGACATGTCACTGACAACTGTGCTTTTCATGTGTATCAGACAGAGAGGTGTTAGGATCTAAAATTCCTGTTTTAACAGTCTCCCTGGAACTTAAGCAGTAATCTGGACAGTGGCATTCATCAGTTGCTTCCCAATGCATTACATATGACAGTGTAAGGTTGACAGTTACAAACCAATCACCAGATTTTCTTAAACCTGAATATTTTGCCTGTTTGGCAGGAGGATGGAAAACATTAAAGATAAATAGTGAAAGAAATGCCCACAAATGATACAATCTTCTAGCAATCTTTTTATCACTATCAGCACTGGGAAACCACTTCTAAAGTTGGGGAGTGGATGTCTTCATAGCTTGTTTTTTCATCTGTGAGCAATTAAGACCATATTAAAACAACCTTATTCTCTTGCAGTCCAGCTTCAGTCCATAAGGCTTTTAAGATGCTTTGCGTCTAAACTTTTTTAAAAAATATTCCTACCTAAAGCAACTTCATATAAAATTCTCCTAAAATGTCACAACGAAGAGTTCTGCTTTGTAATTTCAGCCATTTCACAATATTTTTCACATGAATCAGGTACAATAAAACATTATCTGCATAAAAAGGCTTTATTACTTTAGAACTATAGAATAAATAACATTGCAGGTATTTTTGTAAGTGAGCTGACCATACATGAACGCGTTTTCTTCAAATAAATAGCTTTCTTTTTCAAGGAAAATACCTGTGGAAACATTCTGTCATAGAGAACACTAATGTTAACCTACAAAGAAAATCTAGCATGTTAAAATTAAAGGAACGTTCTCTAAGTATTCAGAAGATGCTGTATAAGCATTGCAAAGCCTATAATCCACATCCCACTAGGTCTGCAATGTTTCATAACATTGACAGTGCAATTAGAGATGTGAGGATAATCAAGGTGGTAATCAAGGTGGTTTTATTCTTACTAGCCAGCATAATGCAAGGTTCAGCAGAAGTCAGGAATTCATCGTCTTTCCACATGTATAAGAAACCTTCCATTGCTGAACCTTTTGTTGGCACAAGCTCACTGCTTTCAGTACTCAACTATTGGGTTAAAGCTACTATGGGTAGTCTTAACAAAAATTTGGAACACCCTTTGCTTGCTGTACTCATAAAGTTTTAGGCAGAATCTTCTTGGTTTTGATACAAATAAAACTAAAAACTTTTTGGTGTTTCCCAGAACATAAAAATGTTCTGGAAAAGCTGTATGTTCTATCAGGGTGTTTTCAGATCCCTAGGAGCTATTTGCAATTTCAGCAACCTGTAAAACTGCAAGTCCCTAGAGCCTGGCTCAGGTCTTCACTCTTGCAGGGAACAAAATGTGTGACTGTTGCTGTCTTGGACCCAGAGCTTCAGATCAAGATCTGTCACCTCCTGAATGGTGATTTGGGAGCAGCCACCTTGGTATGTTTACTCAGAGGCAAAGGATCCGTCACCCTGTGGGCCCCCAGCAAATTTTGAACTGACAATCTGAAAGATGCTGCTGCAGAATATACTGCAGTCCAGCTGCTGCAGGGGCGACCTCATCTCTCCTGGTCACCTGCAGTCCCTGACAGACGCAGAGGAACCAAAAATTCATAAGTCTCTGTCTTCAGGTTGGATATAAGTCTCTGAAACCATCTGCTCCCTGGTGGTTCCCAGTGCAGAGTGCTGGGCTCTGGCAGCCGTTCCTCCTGCTCACATGGCCAGCCACCCTGCTTGCACTGTACTGACGCAGGGTAGATTCATCTTAGAGCATATTTCAGATGCTGCACAGGCAATGCTACAGGAAAGAGAAATGACAGAGAAGATAAAAAGTTCTGGCATATTCACAGAATCATCATGTCGCACTATGTTTTAAAATCAGAACATAGGATTTTTGTAGCTATGCTTGTCCTATTTTTCTTTCTTTCTCCATTTTTTCTTATATCAGGTGACATCTTATGTGAAATTTTCTATAAGTTGCCCACACATTTGAACACCCAGATCTCACGTTAATACAATGTGAAATAAACTATGGCTAGCAAGTGACGATTCTCACTGAGCTGTGAAGGATACTGACATTATTCACTTTATTCTCTGCAAACTTTTGGTTGGATTTCAGTGAGCTGACTTCTATTTCCAAAGGCTCATATTTCCTTTTTATTTTTCTTTTCTATGACACAGCAATTTGAGGCAAGTCAGGACATCTCTATTTTAAAGAGCCAGGAACCTGTGACATCCAGTCCCTGAGGGGGAAAAATTATTTAAATAATTCCATGTAGTCTCCTCTGTCGGCTAAAAGAGAATAAATATAATTAGAAAAATGTGACTAATATCTTCCTCTGAATCCTCAGCATGTATCTTTTTCAACCATCTATTCTCTCTCCTCCAGGCCCCAATTCCACATGCACTAAACATTAAGCATAGAACTCATCTATAAACCTGAAGCTAAGGGTATCTTATACCTCTTAATGTAGTTTTTGAGCTCTTAAGCTGTGCCTTCTGTCGAGAAGGTGCCTTACTGACTAGAAAATGCACCTTCACCAGCTTACCGCTTTCAGCATTTTTTCTTCTTTCAGTATTCCCAATAGTTAGAGAAGTACTATTATCTGTTGGGCACAGAGGAGGAACTGAGAAACAGATAAATAACTTTCCCTGAGCCATACAGAGATCCTGTGAAAACTAGGATGTGATGCTGCTAAATAATACTGTAGAGAAACACACTTCCCTCTGAAGTTTAACTCCCAGTTTAAACCGACATATTCTACAATCAGGCACCATGGTACATTACCAATGCTAGTTAAATGATGGATTGAAAATCAGTCTCAAAGTACCAGAACAGCACATTCTCCTTGTGCCTTCCTTGTTCATAAACTGTGAATCACATATATCACATCAATAATGTGTTGTGAAAAAACAGTATTTTCCTTGTTAGATCAGGCAGTACCATTACAAAAATGGTATATTGCGCTTCTCATTTTATTTTGCAGATAAACAAAGACTACTTTAATTACCATGATCTAACATGCCATCTCCAGAACAGAACGTACAGTACTGAAAGGAATAATACATTTGCAGTACAGGGAAGGTTTATTTTAGGCATTAAATGAAATGACATTAACATAGAGTATGAAAAATACTGCCCTATTCTTAATAGAATCTTTCTTGAAGGAACAATCATAAAAATGGATTTCATATTTTACTGCCTGCCAAAATATTAAGTGTTGCATTAAATTATAATTTTGGAAATATGAAGCTTTTGCCACAAACAAGAAATAACTTCTATTATTCAGGGTGTCCTGTGTGTGTTTCAATTTCTTGGATTTCATAATGCAGAGTTAATCCTTACTAGACATCAAGTAAGTAGAAGGTTAGCAGCGTCACGAAGCTCTAAAATTCAAATCTTTTCACTAAAACCACTATCTGTTTTCTGATTCATTCGGGCAAAATAGCCATTATCAGTATGACAAGCAAAAAGGAGGAATGAGTGGCAAAGAAATATGGGGAAAAGTGAGGGTTGTGGGCTTTTTAAGAAAGATTAGAGAGATGGTACCAAAAGATGAGAAAAGTATGAGAGAAAGGCTATATTCAGGCAAGAAGAAATCACAGCAGTAGAAAAATTATGGTTTTTGACACCTCAGTCAGACAGCACAGAACAGCTGTGGTGCCTAACGGAACAAACAGTTCCTGCACCTGCAGAAAGAAAGGAAATAATAGCAACATAGCATCTTCCCAATGAAAAGAAGTAGATGTGATGTCCTTGAGAACATAAATTGAGATCCCTGCCAAGGTCACAGCCCAACAACTGTGGGAACAAAACAGATCCAATGACACCAAACACCTTGTCTGGATTACTGGTGTATACCTAACACACAACATATTTTTTCACATATGTTTCAGCAGGAATATTTGTTCAAAAAATTTTGTATAAGCTGTGGCAGAGCTGCAGGAGCTGGAGAGAGCATCCTCTCATGTCGTGGTGCTAAGTACCGCTGCAGCCGGCACCCTGGCTGCCCACTGCAAGGAGTGCATGCAGACACTAGTGCTGTGCCCCAAGGGGATCTTGGGCCACATGGCGAGCATCAAAAGCATGTGATGTGAGGATTCTGATGTGATGCTGAGAGGCAGTCACCATCACTGCAGAATACTTCTATTCAAACTGCAGGCAGCTTTCTTCCTAAGTTTATGTAGAACATTAAATGATTAGTCCAAGCAAAGAGAGAATTATGCCACATGACTGGCCATTTGACAGATTTCCAGGTACAATATAAACTGTCCTGAATGCTTATCAGACAAATACATAAACAGTCTAATTTTATCAGAATACACAGGACTTTGCTACCTACAGAGAGCTTGCACAGCACATATTTAAGATACACAGTCATGAGCACAAGGCGAAACATCAAAAATAGGACTTCAAGGAAAGAGTACAACATTTCCCAGGACAGATATCTGGATATTGTAGAGAATGAAATTTTGAATGGAACTGCAGCAGAAAAGTCAAATAAAGCCCAGGTTTCACAGGCAGAGAAATACACCATATATCATAATATATTTTTACAGAACAGGCTTCAATAGCTCCCAAAAACTAGGTCACAACCTTAATGTTGGCTGACTGAAGCTACTGCATTACTTTCATCACTGAGCATTCTTGTATCAAACAGATTTTAATACATTATTCTATTGGAATTAACCAGTGTCCTCTGATAAGGAGCAAGCTACCTTTCATTATCAGACTTCAAATCATTTTTAGTATTTTGCTGATAAGTTCTCCTGTGGTACCATGTGCCAAAGAAAATAGTTTGCCTTCATGTAGAGTGGGAAAAAAATTGCCTGAATAAGATGCAGATAAAAATGGATACAAAAATTAGTCCTGAAGTACTGTATATTTCCCAAGGCTAAGAACTCAAAGACAGTTATATTTAGCTTTAAGTGCTCAAGCCCAAGCTTCTTCTCAGAAAATGATAAATCCTATTCAGAGAACTTAAACTATGGCAAAGATATTTAAAGGAAAACCACATTTTATTTATTTGTGATCACAGTACATTCATCAATAAAATAATTCGTATGTGAAAGACATCTTTGTAGTATCATGTGAATTCGGGACTCAGATATCAAGTCTGGACCAAATCTTTCACTTTTTAGCAACTGAGCTATGACCATATGGGTGTATCCGCGTCAGGGATTGATAGATTTGGGTGGTTTCAGGGGTTATGAGTTTGGCTTGCAGATGCATATACATACGGTGACTTACGTCACACACTCAAGCATGCTTGAAGTAGTTTCCTTTTGAAACAAAGGTTGCTGTCATGCAATAAGACGCTAACTAGTAAGCACTATTTTAATGTGGACACAAGGTCTTCACTACATTATAATGGCACAAGCAACATTAGATTGTTGCAAGCTATTTATTATTTCATATCCATAATGCTTGATAGAGACGCCATTGCAGGTGCCCTCTCTACCTATCAGTTACTAAATTATAGTGACAGGTGGACCTCTCCATTATTATCTCTGTATTTTTAATTCCTCTGTAATATCCTAATAATACTGGGTAGCACTTAGCAAAAAGGACAGGGAAGAGTTCATTTAGTGATTGTAATTGACATAAACTATAGGTAAATTTCTTGCTGTGAAAAAAGAAAGCTGAAGCTGAAGATATCTAGATAACTATCTCATCTAGAAAATGCCTACAGCCTGCCCATTGGTAGATGAGGGTGACGACGATTTTTGTATTATAAAGATAAAAAAGGTGGGTCTTGCCCTCCTTCTCCTGGAACATTTTCTTGGCTGAAATTCTCTTCTGCAATGATGTATTTGAAGACAGGTGCTCCTACATAACAAAGCATACTGAAGTCTGGTACCACAGTGGTTCAAGTCGGCTACCCACACTCTCTTGTTCCAGTTTCTGAAAGGGAATTGAAGCTTGTTTATCCTAAGTTGACCTCCAGCAGGTTCCTTTCTGAATCATGATCACAGTAGCAAGACTGAAAGAGAGATGAGCAGCACAGCTGTAGCCATGGTTTCCAGAGAAGGTTGTCCCATGACAGCTGGTTAGGGACAGCATGCAGGGATCTGGTGTGGTTTTCTATTGCTAGGTGTATGACCCTGAGGATTTCATAGAAACGTCTCTCTGTTTTTGGAGTCAGTGGGATTTTCTCTTCAGGGTCTCTGGAGAGATCAAAGAGCAGTGGGGGATCATGCCACGTGACAAATCTTCCATGGCAGAAGCAAACATGAGAATCATAGCAACCATTGGAGTCTTCTGGACTGAAGTTTGGAGTGAAGAAGAAGACTTTCCAGACAGATTCACCTGCAATTTACAGACACAAAAAAGCTGGTGATAAAACGAAAAACTGAAAGTCCCTTAGTCTTATGAACCTCTAATTTACACCACAGGAAATCAGTCTTTTAGTACAACCTTGCTCTGTAGAGGAACTGCAATATACTGAAAGAATAAAACAAAATTGAGCAAACCAAAAATGAGCAAAACACACTGATTTTCAGGCAACACACATTTATGAAATAATTATGATTATTTCAGTCCCTTGGACAGATTCTGATTAACTAAACCATAGAATACTTAAAAGAACTTTGTATTTTTACATAAACAGTGCCAAGAAGATTTGCATAAATATTTACTAATCCATTGTACTGTCTTCTTCAAGACTTTTAAAATGTACCTCTGCCCCTTGACCATATTCATATATTTCTGGGTTATGTCTGCTTCTCATTTTACTAATGAAAACGATTTCCTTTTTACCTTTTTTTCTCTTCCTCTCTTTTGTTTAATGAACTATTGCCCCCTGCCACATGCTTTCATTGCAATCACTTGGAGACAGTTTCTTACATTATTAAATGTGATGACATGAAAAGGTATAATGGATACTAAATTGCTCTCTTGGGCCTCAAGATGTTTCGGGCTTTTTTACAAAAATAAGTAACTGTTACAGTGGTACAATTTTTAGGTGATGTTCTTCTTTGGAAACTGGGAAGCAAAGGTCTTCATCTGCAGTTTGGTCATTCTCTTTCGGCTTAATTTGCCGTGTACAGAAACTGAACTAGTGCAACTTCAGTTAGAATTTTACTGTTTAAAAATACTAGTTATTTCCTGGATTAAGAACAAACAGATATCAATTGGCTCCTTCAAGAAGCACTCTTGAACAGAAGATATACTGGAGAATCTGAGTGTATTTAACAAGAAAGGAGTAAACAAAAAAAAATGGTTACTATTTTCCTCAAGTATCACAGAACAGACAGGAAAGGCAGGCAGGGACAGGCACTTTCAGGGAAACACGAAGTCCTCCCACAGTCAGGGAAGCATATTGTTCTCCAGAAACGCACCAGAGAATCATTAAATAGATTAAACCCCCTACTACATTCTTAATAAAAGTAGGACACTAATCATCAATATTTTACATTCCTCAGCAACCTACTGAGAAAAACATTTATTACCTCATTTTTTTTTTTTTTTCAGTAGTGGGAGAAAACTCTTTTTGGTATTTTGTTGAATTTTATCAGAAAGCTTGTTAACATAGCAACAGATAGCCACAGATTAATGTGCACTACAGTGGTTAATATTCACTGATCAATTCATCAGTTCAACAGAATTGAAAACACTAGAAAATGTGGGAAAGGCAGAGATATATGGTATATGCCAAGCTGTAACTATATCATACTCAATTTTTAAACATAAAGACAGGTTTAAAGAAAGAAATGCTTCTGTGGACTAAAGACTCGGGCTCTAGTGCGCTAGTCTATAGCACGAATTTAAAGGACAGTATGGGACGTTCTGATTCTTTACAGCTTCTTCTATCCCATAGCATTTTTCATATTACAAGAGATTTTACCTTTTGGAACCAATTCAGTGACAGAGCCTGGAGACTTCCAGTTCACTTCATCTGCACTTAAATCGGGTCGGAAGGGTGATGGTTATTACACACATTAGACTGGGAGAACCCTCTGAATGCTGCCTGGAAGCCAGCAAAGGGGAAGGAGCTTTAAAGGCTGAGAGTGACTTGCAGGCACAGACAATAGGACATAGCAAGCTTTAAAAGGCTCTGGCTGTGACAGCCGCAATGGCACAGTCTTACTGGGAAAAACAGAAAAAAAAGGAAAGAGAAGGAAAGGCAAGGCAAGGCAGCATTCTTTCATCTACCTTTCGAATAAGATTTTGAAAGGTCGGTTTGATACTTGAATTCTTTGCCATTTTCTCAGAATTGAAATAAACAAACAAAACAACACTTCTCCTAAAATTTCTTTCAACTTATGCATGGAACACTTCCAGGAGCAGATAAATGCCTCTTATTTACTGAGATTTAAAATTTACATTCTGGGAAGGTATGTAATTCCATACTAAATATTCCTTCAGGTCCTTTAAAAGTATTTAGTTGGCAAGATGGACAATGAGTAACAGAAAAAGACAAAGGGCTTTATTAATCGGTGAACTGTGCGCCTTTGTAGAGAACATAACATTTGCCCCACCTGAGAATTTGATTCAGGGCATTATAACAGCTTGATAGAAAAAGAGAAAAAAATAATTATATAACTATTAAAATGTCAATTAATAGGAATTCCAATAAGGCCATGCACATGAAAACTTTGTGGTCAGGGCGTCTTACCACTCATCTATCTTTGGTGCTACACTTATGCTGAATGACATTGAAAGGAAATTTTCAACCAATGTTTTTGATGTTGGGCACTATATCACCAGGCAAATTTAAGGGCTTATAAATAGCAATATAAAGTTGGGGATTTCGAATTAATGCAAGTCAGTACAAGCAGCTCATGTAGGTAAGACATGGGGAAAGGGAAGAAATAAGGCAGTTGTACCATTTTATTTTCCCCCAAAGAATTAAGAATTGTTCAGGTTTTGCTCTACACAGAGCAGACAGCAGGTTGCAGCATCAGGTGTGAGGCTGGGGAGAGAGCATGTGCTACATCACATCTGAATCACATCACTAGTATTTTGAAGAGCTAGCGCTAGTTTGTTAGCTATGCACCTATATAAAGCCATGATCATACTGCACAAAACACTGAGCTCTGCAAGAGCAAAGTCTGATATTGTGTAATGGTCATCTGTTGCACGGCAGCAATGTTTCAGCAAAGTTCTGGAACTTCATGTGGTGCTGGAAGAACAGCAGCACAGATTTTAACTGCCAATTTCCTAAGCATTATAAAAACTAACGCATATGTATCAGCGTCTGCTGCTGTGGAGCAGCCAGTGTAATATACTAGGAGACATAAAGAGCTGTCAGACTTCTAATCTGTAAAGCTGATGAACTGTATAAGACTCGATATTAAAAAGTGAGAGCTCTCTCCCAGTCTCTCTCAGCTGATATAAAATCTCATTTTGTCAGAAGGTTAACTACAAGGATCAAATTAATCTCTCAGTAATTAACGATACCTTTGTTCTGCAAAGCATCTGGATAGTAAACTCTCTTTATATAGAAAGATAACTATATGTCTCCTCCTCAGTGAAGTTAGTAGTAAAATTGTCAGGGCTCCCCTGCAGTCAAGTATATCAGGTCCCTTCCAAAACAGAAGGCAAGCTCTAACTCTGTAGCACCCTTAAAGATACTATCCCAGTGCTTCATGGCTACTTCATTTAGCATCTGTTTTTCATGCAGCTCTCCAGCTCTCTGAATTGTCCAGCAATTTCACCTATTCAACTCTCAGAACACCTCTTCCCTTCACACATTAAGAAAAATAGAAACTGCAGAAGCTGTACATCTAAATAGTCTCAAATTAAAACAAGTTGTAAACAGTTCAAGCAAATCTGCTATGAGCATAATTGTTCAGAGTTCTCCCTAACAGGCTCCTGTTTTACTATCCTTTACTCGTATATTTATTCTCTCATACTTGAACAGACAGATAGCTCCAAAAGACAGGCAACAGTCATGAGATCGTATAAAAGTTGCTCAGTAAGTTATAGTAATAATTCCAAGATAAAGTAACACACTGGATAGGGATGTAATCTCTGCTATAATATCACTGCTCTTAATCACTGATGGCTAAATGGCGCTTTTTGACAAGCAGTTCTTGAAGTGAATAGGAGCTATTGATGTGTTATTGCCTGGACTTCATTTTTACTGAATTTAGTCTATGACTTATAAAGCTTAGCAGCTTTATAAGTTTCCTGCAATTTATCTCCTTTGTTCACATTATTTTATTTATTCTTTCTGTAGAATAACAAGTTAAACGAGTCTGTTCTTCACTGTAAATTGCAGCACTGGTCTCTCCTTGACATCAGATGCCTTTGAGCATAACCCTGTGAGCTTAGCGCATTGATGTAAATTGCCTACAGACTTTTCCTGTATCTTGAGTGTGCTCAGTAGCCATTGTCCACTCCTACGCTCCTAGATCAAGCTCTTCAACATTCTTACAGAATAGCTTGAAATATTACATTCTTCAGATAACTGTTGTTATTAGTTTGACTCTTTCCCACTTCCTGTATCTTTAGAATCATTTTTTGTTAGGTTCTCTGCTAATCTTATATAAAGATATATAATATATATATATTTTATATATATAATCTCATTATATATATAATCTTGTATAAAGTAGATAGCACATGTGTATGTATTCAGATCTTCAATAATTTATCAATTTAGAAAAGGTTTCAGTTGTGAAATCCTTGTAGGACTATATGTAGTTCCTACAGAATACTCTCTGGTTGCTATAAAGAAAATACATGCATTATTTTAATGACTATGTGCATTCCTCAAACAGCTAATAAAAATCTGCTATTTGAGTTTAAAAAATTGTAAGCTCATTTTTCTTTCAGTAAATTATATTTTTTTTTGATACTTGTTTTAAGTGTCTGGGTATCTTACGATGTTATACTGTTACATCAGTAAAAAAACAGTACCTTATGTCCTGTAGTAGTAGGTGGAGAATGAGTGATATTCAAAAATGTGTTATTTTTATGAGAATCAGTTGTCATTAGAAGAGGCTTCCATAAACAATTCTGCAGAACATACAGTATTTGAGGAAAAAACATAAAAACTACCAGTAGTAGCAGTGATTTTAAAATCTTATAGATAGAAACTGAGATGTTAAGTATCCTCAAAACTGGAAGGGATTGCACATTGATGAATATATAATAATCATACTGAACAACTGCTGGAGTAAAAGACACAGTGAAACCATGCTCAGGCTGCTGAAGTCGAGACAGAAACTTCATGACTGAGCTCATTATCTAAAGTAAGTAATGTGGTACAAAAAGCTTCCACTGAATTCTGCTGAATGGTAGCAGCTGACAAAGAATTATTTTCCCGAAGTCTTCATCATCTTCAAAAATTCTTGATTAATCATTTACAGTGTTTTCTTGTCAAAGAAACTCCCAAATGGGAAGAATCTCTGGGTACAGAAACTATGCTGCTATAATATAATTAAATGCCTCTGATTTGGAAGTCTTAATTAACAGCAACATGGAAGAATACATGTTGCCCTAGAAAATAAACAAATAAATTAATCCATCCATAATAATTTGGTGCATGCAATCCAGACATTTGCTAAAGATTTCTTTTTACTTTAAAGATTTACTTGCTGAATGACCCATGTAATTTTCAATTCTTCCAAGCAACAGTTGATGGCATGCTGAAAACACAATATAATGGTGGAACAAAATTAAAAAAGAACCCAAAACTGGTTATTTCCAACCTGTATTCAAAAGTCCTTGAAAACAGAAAAGCCATACTTTATTGCTTGCGAGACAAATAGTTATCAATTTGCATTTACTGGTTTTCCACTGGAGTCACTAAAAGACAGAGTTAAGAGCTGAGACGACACCATATTGAAGAATGTAATAATGATAGTTGCTTTGACAAAGATGGCAAATACCAAAAAGAAAACTACCCAGAACTGTGTTTTGCCTTTTGTTCTTTCTGTCCTTCAAACACACATTTTATTGAAGGAAAATAAATTGAGGACAATCATTACTCCCTTACATAAAGTGGATGCAATCATTCTGAGTGAAATGAACTGATCTGCAACGTTCATAGAGCAATTTTCCTGATACCAAACAATCATACGAGACAAAGATGGAAGGAAAATCCTAAGCAACATCAACAGAAATTTTCAGACAAGCTTGAACCAAACAAAACCAAAACTATCCCCAGGAATTTGTATATAAATTATTTCATCCAAACATTTTTTTCAAAATTTGGAAGTGAAAAAAACCCTTGACACACAGAATGCTAATAAAGTATCCCAAATAATTAATCTGAAAACTGATAGTGCATTTAACCTTTAAGTAGCAAGATTTGCATCTAAGAACAAAGACATAATTATGCAAATATAATTTAAAAATTAACAGTATAAACTTTGTTATGCAGTTGCCTGTAATTTTGTGCACTGCCCAAGAACACTGAATATTACTTTATTTCAAAAACTTGTGCACATTATGATTCCTTATACGTGTCTCAGAAGAATTTTTATTTGTTTGTTTTGTTGTGGGGTTTTTATTTACTTCTAAAAAGCTAATAGGATAATTAGGAAATCTTCTGAAAAAATGAGTTTATTTTGAAAATTGAATCAGTTAAGCACAAATGACAGCATAGCAAAAGGGATTCCTTTTGTCAGAAGGGAAAAAATATGAATTAAGGAAAGCAACTATTTCTATGTGATATGGTGTAAAAATGTCAATACCAGGCAGTCCTGAATATTAAAAAAGTAAATCTGAAAGATTGAATTGTCTTTTTATTGTAAAGGTTATAGTGTGTGTAGTTTAGCATCTGAAATAAATGAGAATAGTTTTTGTCCCAGTGTTAGAAAATGCATCTCTTCGCCAGAATCTGAAACTAGTAAAAGATTTTAAATGGTGTTAAACTTTTTGGGGAATAGCTGAAAGAAAATTGAAAATTGTGCTGTTTGTTTTTATTAGAAGGAAAATTTGAGAAATTTGTGCAGATAGCAGATACTAAGTCAATTAGAACTAGATAACTTGGAATAGCACCTAATAGCTTGGGGGTGTACAAATATCCAGAATCTCAGGTGGAAATTGAGTTTGAAATGTGTAGGAAAGTTCGTGTCTAGTTCATTAGGGTTCCTATGAGCCTATCATATGGAACCAATACATTTCAAGAAATGGAAAGCAGAAGTTTACTGAAGGTCTGTGATACAGAATAATGTAATTAATAAGAGTATGTTCAAACAATGCAAAAATCCCTCAAAATCGTGAATTAAAAATAAACATCAAAAGGAGATAACACAGGATGTTTTCTTAGAGATGATCAGGGACACATATACATTTATTCCTAAGAAAATTTCTGGAAGTCTATTTTCTGTTTTCACCTGTTCAAGGTTCAGGTATTTCAGCAGTCTTCCTGTTTGGATCTCTATACTGCCCTGGGTTCGGCAGTAGCAGTTGTTTTTCTCCTTCTTGGTAGCTGGTGTGGAGCTGTGGCTTTTTTGACTTTCAGCTTGGGAACAGTGTTGATAACACCAATGTTTTGGTTGCTGCTTAGTACATTTTGGTCTGGCCAAGGACTTTCTGAGTCTCATG